>ML315746.1:28394-72220 GCA_005239505.1 Nicotiana paniculata
CCGTATATATATATATATATATATATATACGGATAAAACAGAGCCTACTGAGCACCCCGATTTCCCAATGAGGCAATTGGAGCAGGAACGTGACAGTAAGGAATCAGAGTACAGTGACGAGCCCCTCGTATCGAGGCTCGAGCAAAACACCTGCTCTCGGGGACATCGGGACCACGTCCTCCGGGTCCAATTCGAGGCTGAAGACTTTGAAGAGCATTACCAAACTATCGCACACGACTAACAACGGGTCATGAGGTCCATTCCCAACCGGATATCACAGCGTGAATCTCGGCCCCTATCGGTATAAAATCAGCGATTAGCAAAACGGAAGATTTTTACCTTTCATAGGATTGTACTTAGGGTAAAATTCCCCTGCTATATAAAGGGAGAAGTTTATTATTCATAAGACACATGGTAACACACATACCAAGGCAGTTTACTTCAATTCTCTTTTTTTCTAAAAGTTATTCAAAGTTCTTATTTTTGTTCATAAGCTCTTCATAAGTGTAAGCTCGGAACCGAAGGCAGGTTCCTCGTTGAGCCATTAACTGAGCTCGGGATCACTCTTATATTGGTTCGGCCATTTAATACGTCTTTTATTTGCTTAATCTAACGTCATTGATCACTTGTATTGAATTAATCCACACATATCCTTAAAATCGCGTATAAATTTGATTGTTATTCGTTTTTAAGGGTAAACAATTTGGCGCTGACCGTGGGGCAAGGGATAATAGTGGTAATTTGATACAAACTTCCATAACGCACTCTGTTTTACGCTTGATCTTTGAGATTTTAATTTTAGGTCAATTTAAAATTTTCAAACCCTCAATATTTTCACTTGGACGTTGATGCTGAGTCTGGCTACCATGGCGAGAACAACAATGTAGTTCCCAGAACGAGGTGCCTCATGTTGACCCCAACGGAGTTCCGGTCGCGGACCCAATCGATGCCAACTGTCATGACCCGAAATTCTACCATCGGGACCGTGATGACGTCAAATGTTGAACCCGCTAGACAAGCCAACGCTCAGGTTAGCATGCTTATTTCCTTATTATTAGGCATTTAAAGAAAAAGCGATAAGTGATAACAAGTATAAATAACACTGCGGAAGCTATGAAAAATAACATCTTCAAGTATCTGATACTACAAAATCCTTAGTAACACCCCAGAACTAGCACCACAAATCCATGGACTGTCTAAGAATACTAAAAATAAAGTCTGAATAAACAGTATAACTGTCTCAGAAATACAAGAGAAGACAGAAAGAAAAAGGAATGATATAGGAGGTGACGCCAAGGCCTGCGGACGCCTAAAAGACTACCTCAGTGTCGCCTGTGGATTGAAGGATACTCCCTCAATCACTGTCCACCGGGTCCGGTACCGTAATATACACAACATAAAGAAGTGCATGTGTAGCATCAGTACAACCGACCCCATGTACTGAGTAAGTGCGGAGCCTAACCTCGATGAAGTAATGATGAGGCTAGGACGCGACAAGTAATAAACACATGTGAAATTCAATAATATATAACAGAAATAACGGCAGGAAGTAAACAGTTAAGTACAAATACGGGGAAACATGCTGGGGTACAAAGGGGAAAACACTTATTGAGTAACAGAACATGGAAACCGTCTAATTATCAAAATAACAACAGATAACAAACAAGTGCACGACATCACCCTTCGTGCTTTACTCTCGTTCTCACCAAAACAAGTGTACGACATCACCATTCGTGCTTTTACCTCACAATAGCATGGCACATCATTATCCTTCTTGCATTATCTCTCATATCATGGCACGACATCACCCTTTGTGCTTTTAAAATCACAATATCGGCACGACATTAACCTTCGTGCTTTTCAATATAAAATAATGGCACGACATCACCCTTCGTGCTTTACACTCTCATCCTCATAATGCAATAAATAAATACACGAAATCACCCTTCGTGCTTTACACTCTTCCTTACCCAAACAACAACCAGAACAACAATTTGGCAAGGAAGAACCAACATACAAACCATAATTTACAACATCCCGACAACGGAACAATAACCGAAATATCACCGCCCCGGCAAGGGAAACAACTATAACCAATCTCACTGAATGTACAACATAACCAAATAATCCTCAACTGAACAACTAATCAACAGTGTTCACAACTAAGTATTTCCAACAATTGAATAATCTCCAAAATGAAATCTACTTCATAACACAGTGGATATCGAAGAGAAACACATATACCATAAGATATGACTCATGGGCATGCTTGACAACAAGGTATAGGTACTCGTCACCTCACCTATACATTGAACATGATAATAACATGTAGCACATATGACTCAACACCTATTCCCTCAAGCTAAGGTTAGGCCAAACACTTACCTCGACTCCAAGAATCCAAATCAAGTCTCTAGCACCGCTTTTCCTTTCGAACCCGACTCCAAATCAATAGTATCTAGACATAATTGACTCAATAACATCATCAAATGCTTAACAATTCAGTTTCAATTCTTAAATATAGAATTCCCAACTTTCTTTCCAAAATTTCAAAATCGACCCCGGGCCCGCTTGGTCAAAACACAAGATTCGGACCAAAACCCGATCACCCATTCTCCCACGAGCCCGAACATATAATTTATTTTGAAATCCGACCCAAAACGAGGTCAAATTCCCAAATAATCAAAAATCCCTAACTCTTCCCAAATCCCCAATTTTCTACCATTAAAACCCTAGAATTCTTGATAAAAGTTGATGAAAATGATTAGGAAGTTGAAAGAAACTAGTTAGGGGTTACTTACCTATGATTTGGGAAGAAACTCTCTTGAGAAAATCGCCCTTAGTCTCCTATTTTGGTGAAGAAATGAAAAAGAAATCGGGTGAAATATCCAACTTAAACACTGCCCGACCCTCGCACCTGCGGTGCCTGGGTCGCACCTGCGGTGCCTGGGTCGCACCTGCGGTGCCTGGGTCGCACCTGCGGTGCCTGGGTCGCACCTGCGCTTTCGCAGGTGCGAAAAGTCCATCGCACCTGCGGAAATGGGCTAAGTTAATAAGGGCCGCACCTGTGGAACCGCTTCTGTGAAGAATGATTTGCACCTGCGGAATTGGGCTAGCTGGGACTGGACCGCACCAGAGGCCCAAGGCTCGCAGGTGCGGGCGCACCAGAACTGGCGCACCAACAGTGATTCTTCAACTCTAAACACACTGGAACCCACCCGAAACTCACCCGAGCCCTCGGGGCTCCAAACCAATTATGCACACAACCTCAAAAATATCTTATAGACTTATTCAAGTAATCAAAACACCAAAATAACATCATGAACATCGAATTAAACCTCAAAATCAATTAAATTCCTTTAAACTTCCAAAACTTCTAAATTTTCCATTTTCGATCCGAATCACCTCAAACTAAGTCCGTTTCCCACCAAGTTTCACAGATAACACATATAAGACATGTTGAACCTGTTACGGGCTCCGGAACCATAATACGGGCCCGGTATCATAGGTTTCACATCAAATCTCATTTTCCAAAAACCTTTATATTTTTCAGAAAATAATTTTCTTTAAAAATTCATTTCTCGGACTTGGCACCTCGAAATTCTATTCCGGGCATACGCCCAAGTCCCATATTTTCCTACGGACCCTCCGGGACCATCAAATCACAGGTCCGGGTTCGTTTACCAAAATGTTGACCAAATTCAACTTTACTCAAATAATTAATACAAAATCATCATTTTATCAATTTTCCACTTAAAGTCTTCCCGGCTACACGCCCGGGCTGGGCACGCACATCAAGGTGAGAAAAAAGGAAGTTTTCACGGCCTCGGAACACAGATTTAACTAAAATTACACGGGATGACCTTTTGGGTCATCACAATCTCCACCTCTAAAACAAACGTTCGTCCTCGAACGAACATAGAATGGTACCTGAATCGGGGAAAAGATGGGGATATCGGCTCCGCATATCGGACTCGGACTCCCAGGTAGCTGCCTCAACAGGCTGACCTCTCCACTGAACACGAAGTGAAGGATAACTCTTCGATCTCAACTGACGAACCAGCCGAGCTTATATGGCAACCGACTCCTCCTCGTAAGCCAAATCCTTGTCCAACTGGACACCGCTGAAGTCAAGTACATGAGAGGGATCAATAATATACCTCCGAAGCATAGATAGATGAAACATCGGGTCTCTGGTGCTCATACTTAACCTGATGACAGTTCAAGCACCAAGCTATATATGGTACAATATCCTTCTTCATCCTACGCCACCAATAATGCTGTCGCAAGTCCTGGTACATCTTTGCGGCGCCCGGATGAATGGAATACCGGGAACTATGGGCCTCCTACAGTATCAACTCACGAATAACATCAACATCAGGTACACAAATGCGATCCTACATCCTGAAGACTCCCTCATCATCAATTGTGACCTTCTTGGAACCTCCGTGTCGAACCGTATCTCTAAGAGCACATAAATGATGATCATCATACTACCTGGCCCGGATACGATCATACAATGAAGAACGAGCCACAGTATGGGCCAAAACACTGCCAGTCTCAGAAACCTCCAATCTCATGAACCGGTTGGCCAAGGCCTGAACATCCAAAGCAAGCAATCACTCTCTGACTGGTATATAAACAAGACTACCCATGCTGGCTGACTTCCGACTCAAAGAATCGGTCACCACATTAGCCTTTCCCAGATGATATAGAATGGTAATGTCATAATCCTTCAACAACTCTAACCACCTTCTCTGCCTCATATTCAGCTCTTTCTGCTTGAACAGATAGTGCAAACTCTTATGATCTGTGAACACTTCACATGACACACCATACAGGTAGTGCCTCCAAATCTTCAATGCATGAACAATGGCTGCTAACTCCAAATCGTGAACTGGATAGTTCTTCTCATGAAACTTCAACTAACGAGAAGCATAGGCTATAACCTTGCCATCCTGCATCAACACTGCACCAAGTCCAACCCGTGAAGCATCACAATACACGGTATATGGTCCTGAACCTGTGGGCAAAACTAACACCGGTGTCGTGGTCAAGGCTGTCTTGAGCTTCTGAAAGCTTACCTCACACTCATCTGACCACGTGAACGGGGCAACCTTCTGAGTCAACTTGGTCATCGGGGCTGCAATAGATGAAAAGCCCTCCACAAACTGGCGATAATAACCTGCTACGCCCAAGAAACTCCGGATCTTTGTAGCTGAGGTGGGTCTAGGCCAATCTCTGACTGTTTGAATTTTCTTGGGATCCACCTGAATACCCTATGACGATACCACATGGCCTAGAAATGCAATCGAACTCAACCAGAACTCAAACTTGGAAAATTTGGCATACAACTTACTATCTCTCAAATTCTGGAGGACGACTCGAAGGTGCTGCTCATGCTCCTCACGGCTACGAGAGTAATTTAACAAAATATCGTCAATGAAAATAATCACAAATGAGTCCAAATAGGTCCTGAACACTCGGTTCATCAACTCCATAAAAGCAGCGGGGGCATTTGTCAACCCAAATGACATCACCAAGATCTCATAATGCCCATACCGAGTGCAAAAGGCTGTCTTAGGGACATCAAACGCCCTAATACTCAACTGATGGTAGCCAGATCTCAAGTCAATCTTGGAAAACACTGTGGCACCCTGAAGCTGGTCAAATAAATCATCAATCCTCGGCAAAGGATACTTATTATTAATAGTAACCTTGTTCAATTGCCGGTAGTCAATACACATCCTCATTGACCCATCTTTCTTCTTAACAAACAACACTGGGGAAACCCAAGGGGAGACGCTAGGCCTAATGAAGCCTTTATCAAGTAGGTCCTGCAACTGATCCTTCAACTCTGGCGGGGCCATACGATATGGTGGAGTAGAAATGGGCTGAGTGCCCGGATCCAACTCAATACAAAAGTTAATATCTCTATCGGGTGGCATACCCTGTAGGTCAGTAGGGAATACCTCTAGGAACTCACGAACCACGGGCACAAACTCCATAGAAGGAACCTCGGCACTAGAATCACGAACATAGGCCAAATAGGCCAAACAGGCCAAACAAACATTCTCGACCATACGCCGAGCCTTCATATATGAAATAACTCTACCGGAAGAATGACTAGGAGTCCCTCTCCATGCCAATCGAGATACTCCCGGTAAGGCTAAGGTCACAGTCTTAGCATGACAGTCCAAAATAGCATGGTAGGGAGATAACCAATCCATCCCCAAGATGACATCAAAATCAACCATATCAAGAAGCAAGATATCTACATGAGTCTCCAGACCACTAATAACCACTAAGCATGGACGGTAGACTCAATCTACCACAATTGAATCAGCCACCGGTGTGGATACATATACAGGAGTACTCAGGGAATCACAGGGCATAATCAGACAAGGAGAAAAATATGAAGACACATAGGAGAATGTAGACCCCGGATAAAATAAAACTGAAGCATCTCTACTGCAAACTGAAACCATACCTGTAATTGACTGCATCAGAGGCCTCAGCCTCAGGCCTGACAGGAATAAATAGCATCGGGGCGGAGCCCCTCCAACCTGAACATCTCTGGGTCGACCTACTACGGGCTGACCTCTACCTCTCATAGCCTGTCCTCCACCTCTAACTGACTGGCCTCTACCTCTGGCACCTCGACCTCCACCCCTAGCTGGCTGAGTGGGCGGGGGTGCACCTGGTGCAGGAATCATAGCACGGGAACCCGGATGCTGAGAACTACCAGAAGCTCGGGGGCAATACCTAGAAATGTGCCCTGGATCACCACAAGAGTAACAAGCCCTCTGCTGCTGAGGCTGCTGGCCCTGAAACTGTCCCTATCGACCAAAAGAACCACCCTGAAAGCTCTGAAGCGGCGACACACTGATAGGAGCTGGTGGTGCACTACGGGATACCTGGAGTGCTGACTGGAATGGTCTAGGAGGATGACCTCTGCCAAAATAACCTCTGCCTCCAGATGAGGAACCACTGAATCGTCCGAAATGACGAGGTCTCTTGTCAGCCCCTGACCACTGCCCGGTGATAAGGCCATCTCAATACGCCTGGCTACATCGGCCGCCTCCTGAAATGAGATATCAGTACCTGTCTCCCTGGCCATCTGAAGTCTAATAGGCTGAGCTAGACCCTCAATAAACCTCCTCACCCTCTCATGATCGTTGGGGAGTATCATTTTAGCATGTCGGGCCAGAGTAATAAACCTGGTCTCATACTGTGTAACAGTGATAGATCCCTGTTGGAGGCGCTCAAACTGCCTTCGAAGACCCTCCCTTTGAGTAACTGGTAGAAAGTTCCCCAAGAATAACTCGTAAAACTGAGCCCAAGTCAAAGGTGAAGACCCAGCGTGTCTGGTCAAGCAGTAGTCTCTCCACCAAGTCTTGGCGGTAACAGAAAGACGGAATGTAGCAAAATCAACTCCATTGGACTCCACGATTCCCATGTTCCGAAGAACCTCATAGCAATTGTCCAAGAAATCCTAGGGATCCTCTGATGGCGCACCAGTAAATGTAGTAGAAAATTGTATTGGTAAAAAAGAGCTTCATACGTGTAATAAATCTTGATGATTCAGCAGCCTACATGGAGCAATGAAGACACGACAGCTGGACGGGACTCTATGAAGAGGTATGAGGCAAGAGGCACGACAAATCACACCCACGGGTTAATTAGCTACGGAAGTCTCAACCTAATTGAGAAGATGAAGAGACACGGTCAAAATGTATCTGGGCAGAACAAAGGGCGGATTCAGAGATCTTCAATTGGTGATCCACATATTACACGACATTCATGCAACAGTTACGATTACTCATTGTAACGTTACATTAATGTCATAATTAGTCATTAATGCTCAATCACTGAAAAATACATACATTATATTAAGAAATTCCCTATATAAGGGAGTAAAATATAACCTGTAAGGGGATCACCCGAACTACTATTGCTATATACTTACTTTTTGTGCATCTTACTGCTTTCCATTTACAAGTTTGCCTACAATTATAATCTTATTATTTGGTTATCAGAAACCCGTTTTCTTTTTAAACTAGCTTTGGGCAAAGAATCCAATTATTTGGTTAAAAAAACCGGTTCCGTTGCCGGGAATATGATAATCTTTGTTTGCTTTTCAAGCGATATCCTCTGAACTATGTCGAACTCCAACGACAACAACCAGCAAAGTAATGGAACCCCAGTTCCATCGCCTTCAGGAACCCCACGTGGTTCAAGGGAAAAAGATCAAACGGTGGAACAAGATCGAGTAAAGCAAATGATTGCAGAGTATGTGAGCCAAGCTTTACAGGAATTTGTGAGGGGATTACCGGCAGCGTTACCTACACCATCGACACCACCCCCAATAACAGCATCACCATGGAAAATCCTCAATCTGAGTGGGCGAACTCAGGAAGGGGAGATACTTCTAATGAATCTCTCGAAGCAAGACCAGGTGTGACTAATAACTCTGAACTGCAAAATTTACTGCTAACCATGCAGAAACAGATGAAGGAGTAGAATGATCGTATCGAACAAATTCTTGGAGTACCCCCTATTATCAAATGCATTGATGTTGATAGGTTTCTCAACAACCTTGGAAGCCAAGTGCGGCACCCTTGCCTATACCCAAGAAGTTTAAAATGCCTGACGTTCCCAAATATGATGGAACAACTGACCCACGTGATCATGTGACTGCTTTCACTACTGGAGTAAAAGGCAACAACTTAACAAAATAAGAGATTGAATCAGTCCTTGTCAAAAAATTTGGGGAAACACTTACCAAAGGAGCCCTAACTTGGTATTCTCTTCTCCCTAAAAATTCTATTGACTCTTTTGCTGAGCTTGCAGATTCATTTATAAAAGCGCACTCTGGTGCACAAAAAGTTGAGAAAAGAATGGAAGACATATTCAAAATAAAACAAGGAGACACGAAACTACTCCGTGAGTTTGTAGACAGGTTTCAACGAGAAAGAATGCAATTACCCAGGGTAATTGGGTAGCCATGGCATTTGCAAGCAACCTAAATGATAAAAGCTCAGAAGCCACGAGATGACTTAAGGGAAGTCTAAGAGAATTCCCCGCTACAACGTGGAATGATGTATATAACAAGTATAGTACTAAACTCCGAATAGAAGAAGATATCATTGCTCGTTCAAGAGATGAAGATCATTCCAGATACAGACGTCCTGAATCAGACAGAAGATCAGGTAAAAATAGGTACGATCCTTACTTAGGACCCTCGGGACGTGATATTCGTCCCAGGTTCGAAAACACTAGGTTAGACTATAGACCACCAAGAAGAGACGTAGTCTCATCCTCATCTAGATCCAGAAAAGATCAAGATGAACTACCTAGAGGTAATACCCGAATTGGGGATCATACCTTTAATGTAAGTACTACTGAACTTGTCTTAATATTGAGGAACATGGGAGGCAAGGTTAAGTGGCCCAAAGAGATGCGATCAAATCCAAATAGAAGGAACCNTTACAAGGTGAAGTAGAAAATTTATTGAAATAGGGCTATTTAACAAAATTGTTTAGTGATAAAGGTAAACATGCATATATGAAGAACATACAGGAGCCCCCAAAGCCTCCTTCTCCAAAACGAACCGTCAACGTGATACACGGAGGTGAAGAAGTAAACGGAGTGGTTTGCAAAACGACCACAAAGTTCACAATTACACATGAAAAACGGATTCGTGAAAATCTGGAAGCGGACGATATAACCTTCGATGATGCAGATATCGGCAAATTAATGCTTCCTCACAACGATGCTCTGGCAATATCTTTACTTATTCATGCCACTAACGTAAAAAGAGTGTTGATTGATCCAGGTAGTTCAGTCAATATCATTTTGCTAAGAGTCGTGGAAGAAATGATAATGGGGAATCAAGTAATTCCAAGGGCACGAGCCATATCAGGGTTTGATAACTCTACGGTTATAACAAAAGGAGAAATTGAGCTTAGCACTTATGCTGAGGGGGTGATAAAAAAACCAGGTTCCAATTCATCGATACTGACATGGCTTATAACATAATCGTGGGAAGGCCATGGATCCACGACATGAAAGCAATACCCTCCACCTTGCATCAGGTAATTAAATTTCTCTCTGAATGGGGGATTCAACAAATTAGAGGCGATCATCAAACCACAAGAAATATAAACTCTGTGGTACACTACAACAAAAAAATAGAGGTCGAAGAATTACTAGATAAGGGAATCTCCCAAGCGAGTAACACCGCCCAAACAGGCATGGAAGAAATTACTACCCAAACAGGTACGGAAGGTATTATTGCTGAAACATGTAAGAAAGAAAATACTTACGAGAAGGTGAATCAAGTTACCACGGAAGTTGCGTTAGACCACACGGATGCAGATTCCAGACAGGACGTCATTCATGAACCGGAGGAAGACGAGCACATCAAGAAAACTACGGAAGAGCTCGAAGCTGTTCCATTGTCTGAACAAAAGCCTAAACAGAAAGTGTATATATGCACGAGGCTGGGCCCCGGTCGAAGAGGTAAGTTAATTGATTATTTAAAGGCTAACGCAGACTGCTTTGCGTGGTCCCACTCAGATATGACAGGCATAACACTAGAAGTGATGACTCATAAAATAAATGAAGATCCATCCTTCGTACCTATTAAGCAGAATAAAAGAAAGCAAGGACCATCAAGAACCAAGTGATTGACGAAGAGGTACATAAACTCTTGAAGATTGGTTCGATACGAGAGGTAACGTACCCTAACAGGCTAGATAACACCGTGGTAGTACCTAAAAAGAATGGCAAATGGAGAGTATGCGTAGATTATACTGACTTAAATAAAGCATGCCCCAAAGATTCATTCTCATTACCACATATAGAACAAATGATTGATGCCACTATAGGTCATGAATTATTAAGCTTTTTAGATGCATATTCTTGTTATAATCAGATTAAAATGGATCCTTCAGATGAGGAAAAAACTTCCTTCATTACAAACAGGGGGACTTACTGTTATAAAGTTATGCCTTTTGGCTTGAAAAATGCTGGAGCCACCTATCAAAGGTTAGCGACTAAAATGTTCCAAGAACATCTTGGAAAGACGATGGAAGTCTATATTGATGATATGTTAGTAAAATCAACACAAGCGGAAGATCATTTCCAGCATCTCTCTGCTACTTTTGATATTTTACGCATGTATAATATGAAGCTAAATCTAGAAAAATGCGCTTTTGGAGTGCAATCAGGTAAATTTTTGGGTTTCCTTGTATCAAACAGAGGAATAGAGGTAAACCCCTCTCAAATTAAAGCTATAGAATAAATACCTAATATTTTAACAAATAAAAAAGAAGTTCAAAGACTAACAGGGAGAATAGCAGCTTTGGGAAGATTTGTTTCTAAGTCTTCCGAAAAAAGTTTTAAATTCTTCTCAGTTCTTAAAAAGCAGAATCAGTTCGAATGGACTGAAGAATGTCTGCAAGCCCTCAAGAATCTGAAGATTTATCTGTCGAAACCACCGCTGCTTTCAAAGCCAAAAGAAGGGGAAAGATTGTACATCTACCTAGCTATTTCAAAAATTGTTGTAAGTGCAGTACTGGTAAGAGAAGAAAAAGGTAAGCAATCACATATCTACTATGTAAGTAAAACTTTGCTAGATGCTAAAACTAGATACCCACATCTGAAAAAATTAGCCTTAGCTTTAATAATGGCATCTAGAAAATTACGACCATATTTTCAATGTCACCCAATCACCGTTGTGACTTCATATCCTTTAAGAAATATTCTGCATAAACAAGAATTGTCAGGAAGATTAGCCAAGTGGGCCATAGAATTAAGTGAGCATGAAATAATCTATCAGCCTAGGACTGCAATTAAGTCTCAAGTACTAGCTGATTTTGTTGCTGACTTTAGTAATAGCATTATCCCTGAAGTAGAAAAAGAGTTACAACTTTTTAATGGTGCTAATCCGGGCCTATGGATCCTATTCACCGATGGCTCCTCAAATATAAAAGGTGTCGTCTTAGGCATAGTCTTAATATCACCCGCGGGTGAAAAGACACGACAAGCTATCAAGTGTTATCCTATAACTAACAATGAAGCAGAGTACGAAGTTGTTATTGCAGGGCTTGAACTCACACGGGAACTCTCAATTGATCAAATCATGATCAACAGCGACTCCCAACTGGTAGTAAATCAGATGCAGGGGACTTACATCGCTCGAGAGACTCGAATGCAACAGTATCTTGAAAAAGCACGAGAGCTCGTGAGACAATTCAAAACATGGAAGGTAATGCAAATACCTAGAGAGGAAAATGCAGAAGCAGATGCATTAGCTAACCTTGCAGCAGTCACGGAAGTAACAAATAAAGACAATGCAATTATCGTCCAACTATTCCATTCAATGATCGACTAGGACAGGAATGAGGTAACTTTCAACAACATAACCTAGGACTGGAGAAACGAAATTCTTAACTTTTTGTAGAATGGCACCGTACCTAAAGACAGGAAAACACCTCAAGCACTTCGCCGCAAAGCTGCACGGTACTGCCTTATTCGCAACTCGCTTTATCGCAAGATGTTCGGAGGACCCCTAGCTAAATTCCTCCGACCTAACCAAACGAAATTTGTGATGAAAGAAGTCCATGAAGGACACTATGGAAATAACTCAGGGGCGAGATCCTTAGTGAAAACCCTAATCAGAGCTTGATACTATTGGCCTAATAGGGAAGAAGAAGTTGAGAACTTCGTATCCAAATGCGACAGGTGCCAAGGGTTTTCTAATAACATGCATCGACCAGCGGAATTATTGCATCCAATAGTATCCCCATGGCCTTTCATGAAATGGGGTATGGACATAGTGGGACCTCTTCCCACAGCTAAAGAACAGGTACGATTTTTGCTCATGCTAACCGACTGTTTTACAAAATGGGTAGAGGCAGAAGTGTTCAAACAAGTGCGAGAAAAGGAAGTTAAAAGCTTCTTATGGCGAAACATAATATGCCGCTTTGGGATACCAAAGGAGACCGTGTGCGATAATGGCCCACAATTCATAGGCTCGCAAATCACAGAATTCTTCGAAAGTTGGAAAATCAACACGGATCACTTCAACGCCATACCACCCCGTGGCTAATGGTCAAGCTGAGTCAACAAATAAGGTCATCATAAAAAATCTAAAATAGTGGCTGGATAAAGCCAAAGGAAACTTGCCTGATGAGTTACCAGCAGTACTATGGGCATATGGAACAACTTCAAAAACAGCCACGGGAGAAACCCCGTTCGCACTTGTCTATGGCTCAGAAGCCTTAATACCTTTGGAGATTGGCGAACCAAGCATAAGGTTCGCAACAGCCATGGAGGAAGCAAACGATGACGAATTGAGGACCAATCTGGACCTGCTCGAACGACGGAGAGAAGCAACACTGATACGGATGGCAGGTCAAAAACAAATCATAGAGCGTTATTACAACCGTAAAGCTCATCTCAGGTACTTCAATATTGGGGACTTCGTCCTCAAAAAGGTCTTTCAATCAACGAAAGAAGCAGGCACAGGAAAGCGAAATCCAAACTGGGAAGGACCCTACAAAATCTGAGGCATAGTTGGGAAGGGCGCCTATGAGTTGGAAGCTATGGACGGCAGAGTTCTACCAACAAGATGGAATGCCATCCACCTAAAGAAGCATTACTTCTAAGGAAAAGAGGTACCCCGGTTAGGTATCACACGTTCAATTTTATTTTGAACATTTAAAAATTTTACTAACTTTTTTAGATGATAGGCATAAAGCTAACCCATCACCACATGATGATATTAGACCTGCAAATACGTGAGGAAATAATACAATTCCCGGTCTAGGGTTACACTTTCTGATGGATGTTTTAAAGGGTTAAGCAGTCATCATCTAAAAAACTATATACCTTCGAGTCTGGAATGTTTTTCCTTTTCAGGAAAAGGACCATAGGGAAGGAATAATCAAGTGCTCAAGATTTCATTCTTCAAAGCTCAAACACTTGGGGGACTATACAGTATGGAAGGCTAAGACGAAGCAAAGAAGACTATCAGAAAGTCAAAAGCTCGAGCCTGAAGACCCATCTACCCAACGAGACAAGTGATACGAGTAGAATCGAAAGAGATCAAAAGAGTCATCCAAATACAAAGCCTAATACAAAAATGCAAAAAACCTTCGAACATGTTCAGGTTGAAAGGCAAAATATTAGAAACGAGGAAGAAATTTACATCTTTATACTTATTCAAAACTGTTGTAACAAAAATAGTTAGGGGTAAAAGATCATCATCAGTGTACTCATTCAAAAACTGTTATGATTAAAAACAGTTACGAAATCTTTGTAATCATATATAAAACTGTTATCAAATAAAACAATTATAGATGAAAGATCAAAATCCTTGTATTTGTTCAGAAAACTATTATCAAATAAAACAGTTACGAATAAGAAAACATTTCCCTCGTAGTTAGTAGAAAACTATTTCCAACAAAAATAGTTGCGGGTAAAAAACCCAATTCTTATAATAACTGTTACTAATGAAAAACAGTTGCTCCCTTGTAGTTACTCGAAAAAACTGTTACATACGAAAAACAGCTACGAAATACAAGTGTATATCAAATCTGTTAAAAGAAAACAGTTGCAACATGAGTTTTAGACGATAATCAAACACATGTAAAAAGTTGTGAAAGTTCAAACAAAAAAAAAAAATTTCCTCAGAAACATTCTTAAATATGTGAAAAATTCCTATCACTCTATTGCATTATTACACCTTTATGAAGTTGAGACGTCTTCTTCATTAAGTGTCGATCAAAAAAGGGACCTCTTCCATAAATTATGCATACTACAAAAAGGCACACATTTAATATGACACCGTGCCTATTACGAAAAGGTACGGGTAATCTAAAGCATTCTATATGCAGAACTCAGAGGTAAAACTAAAACCTCAAAAAATAAAGCATGCAAAAGACTTAAAGAGTGAAACAGAAACTCAACGGAAAACAAAAGTCATACTAGCATTAATATATTAAAACGGCTAAGTAAAAACTAAGTATTAACTTATACTTAGCCGTATAGAATTTTTATACATTGAGGTGCCCCTAAGTTGTTATTTGGGAACTTTAAAGAGATCCAAATTCCCCCCCGATGGGACTGGGGGTAACCACCAATTGAGACAAAGATATATAAAAAAAAAGGGGTGAACCAACTTCTTAAATTTCTTCAGGAGGGGGGTTGACTTCACTAGCAGAAGGAGTGGGAGAAACTAGGGATGAAGAGGCACGGGCAGCAGGAGTCTCACCATCAGGTGAAGAGAGGTTATGACCTTGTTGAGCCTTCTCCATGGCTTCCTTAGTTTTAGCTATTTCAGCACTAAGGTCGAAACCCTCTTGACTCATTTCCGTCAATGTGTCAAGGCGAGAATTCATATACGCCCAGCTCACATCAACAACAACCACCTCTTCAAGATCTTCATAATCCCTTGCTCATACTTGAAGCTTAGCTTTCAATCCGTCCTTCTCCGTTTCAGCAGCATCATGGGCGGCCCTTAACGGTACAATCGACTCCTCCAGAGTTTGAACTTTATCTAAAGCATTACGAAGATCCTCTTGAGTACGGGTGAGTGATTGCACGAGCTCGCCTGAGTATTCCTCCTTCATCCCCAGCAAGCTTTTTAAGTCTCTAATCTCCTCTGAGGCGCGGGATAGCTGCTCAGAAAATGAGGACTTCAGAATACTTTTGTCTTTATCAGCTTGACTGGAAAAAGCCTTCCCAACTGCTAGTTCTGCCACCATGAGCCTCATCTGCCGCTTCAAGGTACTCATTTTCTCTTCTAAGGCATCCATGTTAATCCTTAGGCTATCATTTTGTGCTTTCCAATTATCAACATCGGCCTACAAATTTTTTGTCTCCTGATTCGTATTTGAGATCCTCTTTATGAGATCCATGCCTATAAGATTAATCTACAAGAAATAAACCATTTAGATATGATAAATTTCACATACAAAAATGAAAGAGGATAACCTGCATCATACCTTCAAAGAGGTATGCACAATATTGGCCCATGTAAGAGCACTATGGCTGGCTTGCTTGGTGTTCTCAGTAGGACCTATCAAAGGCTTGAGCCACACTTTGGGATCACCCATTTTCTTGAAAAGATCCCCCTCAGCTAGAACCTCTATTATCACCTACCGCATCTCTCTGCTGGAAGACCCTACTTCCCTAGCGGAAGGCATGGAAGCAGGCAGAGATGAAGCAACAACATGCACGGAGGGTTGATGAACTAGAGAACCACGGGAAAAGCAACATGCACGGAGGATTGAAGAGTTGAGGATGCCACGGGCAAAGCAACAATAGAAGTCATAATAGCCAAAGGAGTAGATGAGACAACTTCTCTTAAAGAAGCAGGAAAAACAGCAGCCAAAGGGACATCATCAGGAGCAAGGTCAAAACCTTCATGGAACAAGTAACCTACAGACTCATGAATGGGGGAAAGTGAAACATATCCAGAAGTAGAGGGCTCAACCACAGACACAGAAGGCAAAGTCATGGGTGTAGACTCATCATCCGAAACCACCCGCCTTCTCCGTGGCCTGCGCACCAAAGCACCCTCCTCTTCTTTTTCTTCTTCTACGGGACGAGACTCACTAATCTTCCTCTTCGAGGAAGACGAACCAATAATAATCACTTGGGCTAGGGCCAAAGACATCTTCGGGATAGATGAAGCAGACACCCCACAAGCAGAGAACCCTATCAAAAGGGAAAAAGCTAAGCGACAGAGAAAGAAGAGGCTCGAGTAAGGAAAGAAGCAAGAACAAAAGCTTCACTCATCGTGGGTCTTTACATGCCAACCGTACTTCCCAGTGAAGTACTTCCAAGATCTGTCTTCTAAAGGAGCAAGGAACAACAATTTTTCTACCTAATCACGGATACCGGAGACATTCTCAACAGTACCCATGATTGCTGAGAGAAGAAGAAACAGATACGGTGTTAGTAAAACATCTCAAGTCAGAACGAGGAAAAGTAAATAGATGTAAGATAAAGCATACTCACGTGCACGATTCCACTTCTCAGAGAAGGGAAGATTTTCTTCACCCACTAAACCAACAGTCTGTACAACAACATACCGGAGGTACCTACCCCTATCCTTATCATCTTCAGGGGTTACCAGCACTCTTTTGCTCCTAGCAGTCAGAGTAAAAACCCTTTGACAAAACAAGGCAGGAGAGTAGAGATGAATAAAATGGTTGAAAGTAAAAGGAACCGAAGTTAAAGAAGCTAAACTCCTAAGACATGCGACAACTCGCCACACAAGCTGACCAACTTGTCCTAAGCAGATATTGAAGAAACAGCAGAATTCAATTATGACTGGATCAATGGGAGGTCTAAACCCTAGAGTAAAAGGGTACGTATAAATAAAAGAGTATCTCGTCTTGTAAGACGTTATTCTTTGATTTCTATTCGAAATGTAGACAGGGAAATCAGGCCCCCAAAAACACTCCCTACGAACAAGGGAAATCTGACCCTCAGTAATAAGGGTTCGATACCTTTCAACACTCTCAAGGGAAGAAGATTGGTCTACGAGAACTTGATTATCTCTAGCAAAGACAAACTCATCAGGAATAATTTCATCAACTCCAGGTTCACGATGGCGTTCATCTCTACCTCTAGCCAAAGACCGGGAAGCCCTAGCCCTCGAAGAAACTAGAGACCTAGCGGAAGGAGGGGAAACTATTTGAGAAGAAGAAGAGCCTCTCGAAGGAGTGGATCCTAGACTCCTAAGTCTACCACCCCTCCGACCCCTAGTCGGAGCAGAAGATGGCGTTAAATTCTCAATATCTATTACTCTCTGAGGTTGATTTGAAGAAGACATGTTTACAAAGGCAAGAAAAAGTTCTTTACAAAAGACAAAGTTAGAAAGTGTTTCGTGGAAGCAAAGAAAAAAATAATTTATACTTGAGGACAACCGTCAAACATGGGAAAAAAATATATATAATGATGAAAAGTCATAATTAAAGGTGTCACTTCCGGACTGACGCAGCCGCAGAAAGCCCTAAAAAGCGCTGAGTAACTACAGAACAAATCTGATAAGGACACGTGATTTGAGCATTAAATAGAAGTGACAAATGATGCCTATGATTCAGAGAAGGATACCATGTTTCGAGATAAAGTGGCGGCAAAATATTCCCGCCATAAATGAGTATCCACTTACCAAATATTGATCTATAAATATATTCTAAGTGGGGGGCTATCTATATTGGTAAAAAAAAGCTTCATACGTGTAATAAATCTTGATGATTCAGCAGTCTACGTGGAACAATAAAGACACGACAGCTGGAAGGGACTCTATAAAGAGGTATGAGGCAAAGAGGCACGACAAATCACACCCACAGTTTAATTAGCTACGGAAGTCTCAACCTAATTGAGAAGATGAAGAGACACGGTCAAAATGTATCTGGGCAGAACAAAGGGTGGATTCAGAGATCTTCAATTAGTGATCCACACATTACACAACATTCATGCAACAGTTACGATTACTCATTGTAACGTTACATTAATGTCATAATTAGTCATTAATGCTCAATCACTGAAAAAAGGCATACGTTATATTAAGAAATTCCCTATATAAGGGAGTAAAATATAACCTGTAAGGGGATCACCCAAACTACTATTGCAATATACTTACTTTTTGTGCATCTTATTGCTTTCCATTTACAAGTTTTCCTACAATTATAATCTTATTCTTCGGTTATCAGAAGCCCGTGTTCTTCTTAAAATAGCTTTGGGCAAAGAATCCAATTCTTTGGTTAAACAAAAATAGCTTGGTGAACCGATCCAATCTCCACAAAGCATCGGCAGGCATGGCTGCCCCCTCAAGTGCCTGTGCCACAAAACCCGGCTGAGCTGCTTTAGCTGCATGAGGTGCTGGAGTCTGGAACTGAGGAGCTAGCTGCTCTGGTGTGCGGGTAGCAGGAGTCTGGGTCCCTCCCCCAGCATGAGAGATAGCTGGTGCAGTAGGAAGAAGACCAGCCTGAGACACGATCTCCATAAGGCCCACTAAACGGACCAGAGCGTCCCGAAGAACCGGGGTGGAAATGAACCCCTCTGGGACCTGAGCTGGTCCGACTGGAACCGCCTGAGCAGGAACCTCACCGGCAAAGTCTACCCGTGGTTCCTCTACTGGGGCTGCTGCTCTGGGCTGAGCCCTGTCTCTTCCTCGGTCTCTAGCACGGCCTCGGCCTCTAATAGGAGCTGCAACGGGATGATCGGGCTGCTGATCAGTAGATGAGGAAGCACGCGTTCTCGCCATCTACGAGAGAATAGAATAGAAACTCAATTAGCATCTTTGAACTCAAATCACACGACAGAGAAGAAAAGATGTGAAGTTATTCCTAACTTTTCATCCTCTAGGGGATAAGTACAGACGTCTCCGGACCGATCCCTCAGACTCTACTAAGTTTGTCCGTGAATTTGTGAGACCTAAGCAACCTATAGCTATGATACGAACTATCACGACCCGAAATCCCACCGTCGGGATCGTAATGGCGTCTAACGTTGAACCCGCTAGACAAGCCAACGTTCTGGTTAACATGCTTATTTCCTTATTATTAGGCATCTAAAGAAAAACTGATAAGTGATAATAAGTATAAATAACACTGCGGAAGCTATGAAAAATAACATCTTCAAGTATCTGATACTACAAAATCCTTGGTAACACCCCAGAACTGGCGCCACAATCCACGGACTGTCTAAGAATACTAAAAACAAAGTCTGAATAAACAATACAGCTGTCTCATAAATACAAGAGAAGACAGAAAGAAAAAGGAATGAGATAGGAGGTGATGCCTACAGGACTACCTCAGTGTCGCCTGTGGACTGAAGGATACTCCCTCGATCACTGTCCACCGGGTCCGGTACTGTAATCTGCACAACATAAAGAAGTGCAGGTGTAGCATCAGTACAGCTGACCCCATGTACTGAGTAAGTGTCGAGCCTAACCTCGGCGAAGTAGTGACGAGGCTAGGACACGACAAATAATAAACACCTGTGCAATTCAATAATATATAAAAGAAATAACGGCATGACGTAAACAATTAAGTACAAATATAGGGAACATTCTGGGGCACAAAGGGGAAAACACTTATTGAGTAACAGAACATGGCAACCGTCTAAGTATCAAAATAACAACAAAGAACAAATAAGTGCACGGCATCACCCTTCGTGCTTTACTCTCGTTCTCACCAAAACAAGTCACGACATCACCATTCGTGCTTTTACCTCGCAATATCATGGCACGACATTATCCTTCTTGCATTATCTCTCATATCATGGCACGACATCTCCCTTCGTGCTTTTAAAATTCACAATATCGGCACTGCATTAACTTTCGTGCTTTTAAATATAAAATCATGGTACGACATCACCCTTCGTGCTTTACACTCTCATCCTCACAATGCAATAAATAAATACACGGCATCACCCTTCGTGTTTTACACTCTTCCTCACCCAAACAATAACCAGAACAACAATTTGGCAAGGAAGAACCACCATATAAACCATAATTTACAAAATCGCGGCAAGGGAACAATAACAAAAATATCACCGTTCCGACAAGGGACACAACTATAACCAATCTCAGTTAATGTACAACATAACCAAATAATCCTCAACCAAAAACTAATCAACAGTGTTCCCAACTAAGTATTTCCAACAATTGAATAATCTCCAAAATGAAATCTACTTCATAACATAGTGGATATCGAAGAGAAACACATATACCATAAGATATGACTCACGGGCATGCTTGACAACAAGGTATAGGTACTCGTCACGTCACCTATACATTGAACATGATAATAACACGTAGCACATATGACTCAACACCTATTCCCTCAAGCTAAGGTTAGGCCAAACACGTACCTCGACTCTAAGAATCCAAATCAAGCCTCTAGCACCGCTTTTCCTTTCGAACCCGACTCCAAATCAATAGTGTCTAGACATAATTGACTCAATAACATCAATAAATGCTTAACAATTCAATTCCAATGCTTAAATATAGAATTCCCAACTTTCTTTCCAACATTCCAAAAATCGACCTCGGGGCCGCTTGGTCAAAACACGAGGTTCGGAACAAAACCCGATCACCCATTCCCCCACGAGCCCGAACATATAATTTATTTTGAAATCCGACCCCAAAATGAGGTCAAATTCCCAAATAATCAAAAATCCCTAACTCTACCTAAATCCCCAATTTTCTACCATTAAAACCCTAGAATTCTTGATAAAAGTTGATGAAAATCATTAGGAAGTTGAAAGAAACTAGTTAGGGGTTACTTACCTGTGATTTGGGAAGAAACTCTCTTGAGAATATCGCCATTGGTATCCTATTTTGGTGAAGAAATGAAAAAGGAATTGGGTGAAACATCTAACTTAAACACTTCCCGACCCTCGCACCTGCGGTGCCTGAAAAATTCATCGCACCTGCGGAAATGGGCTAAGCCACTGAGGGCCGCACCTGCGGAGGTGCTTTTGCACCTACGGAATCGCTTCTGCGAAGAATTAGTCGCAACTGCGGCATTGGGATGGCTGGGGATGGACCGCACCTGCGGCTGGTTATCCGTAACTGCGGTCTCCCACCTCCGGCCCAAGGCTCGCAGGTGCGGGCGCACCAGAGTTGGTGCACGAGCAGTGATTCTTCAACTCTAAACACCCTAGAACCCACTCGAAACTCACTCGAGCCCTCGGGGCTCCAAACCAATTATGCACACAACCTCAAAAACATTGTACAGGCTTATTCAAGTAATCAAAACACCAAAATAACATCATGAACATTGAATTAAACCTCAAAATCAATGAAATTCCTTTAAACTTCCAAAACTTCTAAATTTTCCATTTTCGATCCGAATCACGTCAAATTAAGTTCATTTCCCACCAAATTTTACAGATAACACATATAAGACATATTGAACCTTTTCTAGGCTCCAGAACCATAATACGGGCCCGTTGAGAAGATGAAGAGGCAACTTGTTGAGGAACGTATTTCGATGTTTTGGCCATTGTTACCTGGAGGAGGGTTTGAAATTTTGAAGAAATAATGCAAAGTTTTGGAAAATTGGATTTTGAAGATGAAGAACAGAGTATAAAGATTTAAAACAAAATTTGGGCAAAAAATTGGAAATTTATATGGAAATTGAAGAACAAGGATGAAGATATGAAGGTTTGAAAAAGGTTTGATGATGGCTAGAAATCTCGAATGTAGTAATTTAGTCGAAAAGTAGAAAAAGAACAAAGGGAGGAAACTTTATAGGGAAACAGCTGACGCTTCGCATTCGGGGGCAACCTGCCGATGAGCGACATGTGTCCAAATTCAAAGCGACGGGCTTGATGGGACGTTTTGGCTCCCTCATCGTAATGTACGAAGGAAGGAACCAGAGTCATCTACTGTGTCCCATCATTTCAGCAAGCCTACTCTCTGAGAAATGAAGGAACTATCTGTATAGGGGTAAAATCGAGCCCACTGAGCACCCCGATTTCCCAATGAGGCATATGGAGCAGGAACGTGGCTGTAAGGAATCGGAGTCAGAGCGAGGAGCCCCTCGTATCAGGACTTGAACAAAACACCTGCCCTCAGGGGCATCGGGACCATGTCCTCCAGGTCCGGTTCGAGCCACAATACTTACAAGAGCATTACCAAACAATTGCGGACAACTAACAAAGGGCCGTGATGTCCGTGCCTAACTGGATATCACGACGTGAATCTCGGCCCGTATCGGCAAAAAATTAGCGAATAGTGAAACGAAAGATTTTTACCTTTCTTAGGATTGTACTTAGGGTAAAACTCCCCTACTATATAAAGGGAGAAACTTATTATTCATAAGACACATTGTAACACGCATACCACAAATATTTACTTCTATTCTCTCTATTTCTAAAAGTTATTCAAAGTTGTTATTTTTGTTCATAAGTGCAAGCTCAGAACTGAAGGCAGGTTCCTTGTTGAGCCATTAACCGAGCTCGGGATCACTCTTATCATTGGTTCGGCTATTTATTACGTCTTTCATTTGCTTAACCTAACGTCATTAATCACTTGTATTGAATTAATCCACATATTCTTAAAATCGCATATAAATTCGATTGTTATCTATTTTTAAGGGTAAACAACTTTTGTCTTGGTTTATTACAAACTCCTAATTCATCCACTAACTCGAGAGCCTGACACAGGATTCCACTATGCTAGCTTAAATACAAAATAATACATATTCTTTCTTAGGAGAAATACATACATAGTCCTTTTAAGTGTTCACAATGAGCAGTTGGACATTTCTATTTGATATGTGTGTGTCTCATGAACACACCAATTCAATAAGCCTCATGCGTGAGTTATACTTGCTGATGACATGTCAAACTGATAAATTATCGAGTGGCACATATTTTTTAAATAAAATAATAAACTTTTATGTTAAAAGATAATAAATATTTTAATTAAAAAGAAAAAGAAAAAGAGCCTCCTTTCCCCTCCCAGCAAAAATCACCAAACTGTGCCTTAAATCAACCCTTAAACCGCCGTAAAATATCAACAAAAAAGAGGCTCCACTCTTTTTTTTTCGTTTCTCAAAACCAAATCAGAAATCAACCCATTTATTTTTATTGATATATTTTCACCGGCGAATAACCAACTGTCAAATCCAATCATGGTGAAATTGGAAGGTTCTAGATGGGTTCTTTTAGGATATTTATATTTGGGGTCAGGGAGATGAAGGAGGTGATAATGGTTCTGTGGTGGTGTAATGGTGGAGATTTGGTGTTTTGCATTTGTTTAGTGGTGGAGGGTGATTGTGGTGGCAATGAGAGTTGGTCCCTGATGTGCTTTTTTTCTTTATGTGTTTTACATGGAACGATGGAGAGTAAAAAATGAGTCTCCTCTTTATATTTTTTGCAAATAGTAAAGGTTGGGTGATGACAATGCTGGTGTAGTGAATTTTTGACATAGAGGGGTAAGGTGGAGAAGATGGTTTGGGGACAGAGGAGGGCTGAGGATGATGGAGGAAAAAGTTGAAGAATAATGAGGTGTGAGAATTAGGTGGGATCCATATAAAGTAAGGTTAATTTCAAAAAAAGAAAAAGGAAAAAACATAATTTTGGGAGTATCACGCGCTCAGACGTGAATATAAAACACACACTTTGCAATATTAACGTGAGGGGTTTAAGAGGTCATACTTAAGTCAAAAAGAAGTGTTTAATTGATAATGGGTTCGGTTGAGGTATTCAACTGATCGTTGTGGATAACTTAAAGGGGTTGTTGATGTATTCCGCCTCTTTCTTATTGATTGAAAGAATTCAGTGCAAATGTAACACTCCAATACTTCTATAATAGAGAAAATAAGGGAATAGATAAACCAATCATTCATTAGCAGCCAATGGGTAGGTTATCAAGAATATGCATGACTGTGAGCTCGAAATGAAACATCTTTAGAAGTTCTAGTGGAAAAAACAAATACAATAAATATGTAGTATTATTTGTCAAAACTTGAGTTTGACCCCTTGAATGTATTTGTTTTTGTTTTCACTACTTATCTTTGACATATTAGATATAATCCATAGATTATCATTCTTATGTTTGAGTCATTTGGAGAATCGAAGTGACGCTAATGCTAATTAAAAAAAGCCAATCATTTTTAAAATAGAAAAGGGTCAGATTTGTCTCTTTTACTATTAGAAATCAGTTACCAGTAATCTCTGTTATACTTTATTTCACTACCATCCATGTCGTCACCCTTTTTAATATTTTTGCTCCTACAAATAACGGACCCTTTTAGTAAGACACGTGGCACGATCTGAAATAGCCTAACTATCTTCCCATTTACCCGACCTGATAGCCCTAATTCAGCAACACCAAGAGAGGTCCAACAATGTCAATCGCCTCCCTCTTGTCCAATTCCACTGGCGCCTCCAACTGCCCCTCAAATTTCATTTTAACAAATTTCACCACAAGCCGCAAAGCAGAGTTCAGCTATTCACAATCATTTTTAGGTCCTAAAATATTGAGCAATAACCAATGATATCCTAAATCTATTTCAATCAATATGATGTCCTAGTTATTTATAGGGAGAATACATCGATAACCCCTTAAATTTGTCCACACTTTTTACTTATACACTTCATCTTAAGCCTATTTAATTTGAACACTCCAATCATATCTCAAATGTGTCATTTAGACACAAAACTGATAAGTAGTCAAACATAAACATGCATGTAATTCCCACGCCAGGGTGACAAATAATATGGGGACACGTGAATTTTTAAAAAAGCTTTTGAAAAAAAGAAACGTAAAAGAAAAATAAGAACCCCACCCCATCCTTTAGTCATATTCCTCGATGACCCCCCTCCCTCCCCCGTCTTCTCCTGCCAAAAGAGAATGACCAGAGGATCACATATTTCATCTTATCCACTCTCACCCCTACCACCATTCTCCTGCAATATTAAGAACAAGCACTAGACATAGAAATCAACTAACAATTTCTCTTCTCATGGATGATAAACCTCATAAGATGCCGCAGTAAATTGATTTATAAATTCAATACCTAAGAACAAAGGGGTAAAATTCATCATCTTCTTTGTTTTAATCGAGAGCAATCAATGAAAACTCAGATCTGGGAGTGCGAGAAACTTATGTCAATTATTTTTCTTTCTTTGTTTTGGTTGAAAATCCTTTCTTATAATAATTGATTGAAATCTTTGGCCAAAATTTAGTCACTGGTGATCGCGACCTCCTCGACCAATTTGTCGTCCACCAGGTAGGCATTATTTTTTCTCTCTTCTCCTCATTTTTCACATCTTGTCTTCTCTCCCATGATTTTCACCATCACTTCTATAGTTTTATCTGAGTGCGAATGACTGGAAAACTTTGCTTTACTGCTAAAATATAATGAATACGTTCTTGTCTTTTAAAGCATAATTCCCACTGAAAATTTGGGTGGGCTTTCACTGGTTTGACTGTAGACATTGCAGTAACTATATTATGCACACAAACTGTTTGATGAATTGTCACAGCGGCAATCTAGCATGGCTGGTGAAAACTAAAACATTAAGGTGATGGTGGTGGACAGAGAGAGAGGAAGAAGGTGGTGACTTGGACATGGTGTGCGAAAGAATAGGAGGAAAAAGAAAGAGAAAAAAATTAAAAAAGAAAAATCGAATCTCTCACACTCTGAAAAATGGTGTAATACACGCACTATGCCACATCACCCAATTGTGTCTAAATGACATATTTGAGATGTGGTTGGAGTGTTCAAATGTAACAGACTTAAGGTAGAGTGTCTAAGTGAAAAGTGTGAAAAACTTTAAGGGGTTGCCGATGTATTCTGCCTTATTTATATTCTGAGCTATTATAACCTTTCAATTCTAATTGCTCTTTCCCAGTTACCTCTTTTTTGTCATTACCACCACTTGGTCCTGACCTACTCTCCTCTCGTGTATAGACATGAAAAATGCTTAACCACACAATTTTAATAAGTCGTGGTTTACCACTGCCTTCCATGAAAAATAGAGAATTCATAAAAAATTGAGCCAAAATTCCATCTTGGGAAAAAAGATAGAAAAAAGAAAAAAAAATCATGGGAACCATACAACTACAAAGGAATCTTCTATTCAGGGAGGGGGTGGGGGATGTGGTGGACTGATGGTGGAAAATTTTGTTTTTTCTCACTCTCTTGAAAATGTAGTCTGCTTGTACTGGTTATGCTTTTACATTTCTACCAAAAAAGAAACAAAAAAAATACTCATGCAGGCAGTTGGAGGTTTAAGCTTCAATCTCAATTTCTTTTCTTTATACAAAACATTGCCTTTCTTTGCTTGTGCTGAAGTTTGTTAAAATAGAATTTGGGAGCAGTTGGAGGCGCCGGCGGAATCAGAGAAGAGGGAGGCGATTGACAATGTTGGGCCTCTCTTGGTGTTGGTGAATTGGGGCTATCAGGTCGGGCTGATTGGGCGGGGTAAACGGGTAGATGGTTAGGTTATTTTAGATGGTGTCACGTGTCTTACTAAAGGGGTCCGTTAGTTGTAGGGGAAAAAATATTAAAATAGGTAACGGTAGGAGTGGATAGTGAAGGAAATTATAACGGAGGTTACTGATAACTAATTTTCGATAGTAAAAGGACAAATTTGACCCTTTTCCGTTTTCGAAATATAGTGATTTTGACATGCTAATTAACAATATTTACGGTAAATACAAAACCACCTTACTTGGAAGAGATAAAAAAGTCAGATAATTAAGAACCGAATCTTATGAACCATTTTCGGATCTGATCAACAACATATATTAATACATTAGACAACAACTAGAAACAAAAGCTAACGGTAATAGACTAGAGATCCAAAACGACATCCAAAAAGTTAGGAGACTGTTTACCTCCAAAATAGTATTAACAATTATATTTGATTTTGTGGTTCTAAAAATACGTGATTTATCTTAATACTAGTTATTAGATAGGAAGTTCTAAGCGTGAGTAAGAGAAGTAAGATATACAAACCAATGTTGTCCCAGGGCTGGGCCTCGAGCTGGCTGGAATATGAGGCCTTTAGGTCTAGCTAAGGCAGTTAATAACGAGCAATCGATGAAGAAACAATGATATTGGGGGCCTCGGAGATAGCTTTTGCGGCTCATAATGGGCAATAAATGTATAACAATTAAAGAAGACAATAAATAAAGAGCAATAAATCTGCAGAGTAATTGTTGAGCACGTTTAAGCAAGAAAAGCAGAGAATGTTCTGTTGTATTGAATATTCATATATGTTACAAAATGATAAGGGTCCCCTTTATATAGGAGGGGGAATCCCAACATAGTACATGTCTAATTATGACAAGAAAATGCTATTGGTACAACTATATAATGGCTCAGTACGGACTTGTACTATTCTTGCAGACCTTGTCAACTCTAACCACGTGCCCTTGGGAATTTCTCGCCTTTCCATGACGGTCTTCGATTTTTATCCTTCCTCGAGGTATGCTGGGATGAGCCTTCGATATACTTTCTCGAGAGATGCACCTCGGGGTCGACCCTCAAATTATGCTCTGATCCCATCGAGACCGGCCTTGGGACGCTGTAGAAGCCTTAAAATTGGCCTTCCTCGATTTTGACAGTATACAGATAGTCCCCGCATTTGTTGGAATGAAATAACAAGGAACTATTTGAAATCTTCAATGTCTCCATTATTACGTCAGTCATGTCATGTAAGCGATTTATGTGACAAAAGGGATGTTCAAAAGTCACGTCTTCACGACTCTTGAAAAGCCTCGAATTGATTATGGTGGTTGGCTGTCTTTTGGCTTTCCCCAACGCGCACATCTGGCCCCTATAAATACTCCATCCTTTTCCCCTTACTTTTCACCATATCTTCAGACCTTCAAAAAGCTCTTCTTACTTCTTTCTTGTGTTCATCTCCCAATCAATTTTTCTCTTTTCTTCTAAAATCTTTCAAAAATGGCGAAGACCTCAAAAACCGTTCCCTAAGATGATAAAGCTTCTTCATATTCACGCTCGTCTAAGATCAAGTCAATAGTAACTCCTCGTATTGAGGAGTGCATCCCCAGACCCTATGAAACATCCATCGATTTCAAGGTTGATAAGCCGTCTTCGGAACCGGGGCAGTGTGAACCCATGTCTCGCTACATTAGCTTGATAACTGACACCGGGAAGGTGAAGGCTGATTGCCGCTACGGGAGGCGGGACAAGTGGAGATTCCTTCTCGTGAGGAAGATATAACAAAACATAAAGTCAGTTTCCTTAGTGTATATACATATCCTTTTACTCTAGGTCTGGTGGAACCGTCTTCGCCATCGATAGACCCAGTGATCCTCGATTTCTGCAGACAATATTGGGTGACACTCGTCCAGATCTATCCGTCATTCCGACATATTTTTTACATGATTAGGTACTTTATGAACATGATCAAGGGGATACCTTTTATCCTCGACCATTTGATTAGAATTTACAACCCTCGACTGTATCGAGGTGGCTTGATTAAGCTTCCACATCGGGCCTCGAAGGTCCTCTTTGTCTGTATCGATAAAGACAAAGATAGAGGGTGGATGAGCCACTTTGTCCGAGTTAGTACCTCGGATCTAATCCCTGCTGGAAGGATGCCATTCCCCGAGGAATGGAATATCGTAAGTGAACATGTTAATTAAGTATTTTCTCTTTCCTATGGACCATCTTCCCCTCGAACTAACTTCCTTTGATGATGCAACTGTCGTGTGGTACCCTGGCACGGTTAAGGATCTCTCGAGCTGGGTTTTCCAGCTCGATTCGACCTTCCCGTACGCTAAGTGTGTTCGGCGCGATCTGGCCAAGGCCCGACGGGAAGCTAAAAACCATGGTGAGGTTTTGCTCCAGTCGTACTTGGGCTCCTTAAAAGATATATCATTCGAATGTACTCTTATTTATTGTGTTTATGTTTTGTGCTTGTGCTTGTGCAAGACTAGGAAAGGCCTCTTTGATGAGAGAATCACCGCATGGGGAAGCAGATACCCCAAAACCCAACAAGGAGAAGAAGAGAAAGAGGAAATCTATGGCTGAGCTCTCGAAGTCGAAGAAGGCTAAAGTGCAAAAACCTAAGGTCGACTCAGCGGCCTTGACTCTGGAAGTGGCAGAGGGCCTTCGAGCTGAGGGTGAAGAGAAAGACGACTCCCCGCTAGTACTTAGGGGAAGAGGAAGCGTGACTCCTTCGGAGCTTGCTGAGCTGACGGTTTTTTCACCGAAGGCTTCTGAACCAGAAATTGTTGATGTTGCCCTACCTCGGGCTGAAGAGATTCTTGAGGGTGAGTCAGACAGAGTCCCTGAGCCGGTCAACGGACAAAATATTTCCCAAACTGAGGGGCACTCGGTAGATGAGATCGGGGAGCCCAGTTCTAAAGCTCCCCGAAGACAAAAGAAGGCCCCGACCGATCCGGCTGGGGTTATTGATATAGGTGATTCTCCGCTGGGTCTGACATTCTCTCCTAGGGAGGTACATGATGCCCGCAACATGAAGACTCCCATCATGGGAGCATCCCTCGGGGAGAATGATGTGTTTGAAGGGTATTTTACTGGGGTTGAAGAAATCCCCGATATTGATGCTTCACTCATTTTCGAGGAAGCCAATAACCTCTGCAAACAGGTAACCTTTCAATGATTGTGTTTTGTGCTTCAATCCTCATTTTTTTGATTTCCTTCTTTTTGCTTTCAGGCCATAGTGCTTTATAATCATGCTTTTTCTAAGTCTCAAGTTGAGTTGACATATTTTGAGGAAGAATGTAGGAAGCTCTCATCGAAGGCGGACGAGCTCAGAGCTCTCTTCACCAAAAAGGAGGAAGAATTGCATGAGCTTCGAGCTCGTTTGGAAATGGTATCTCGAGAACGGGCCAATCTTGTCGAGCAGGTAATATAGCCTTCGCATGTTTCTATTTTTGTGCTTGTCCGATTTCGGCATTCAGTACCTTTGGATTGACTTTTGCAGCTTAAGGAGAAAGATGCCCTGATGCGGGAGGGGCTTAGACCCAGGGATACTGAGATCCTTGAACTCAAGCAGCGTGTGGATGACGCAACCTCTGAGAGAGATGTTCTTTAAGAGAAGTTGACTTTAGCTGAGCATCATCTTCAGGATGCAAGGGAAGAATGCTGTAAGTATAGGGATCTTCATGTTGAATCGACCGCTGCGCTATCTGCAGCTAAGTCCGAAGTCGATGAACTCATATCCTCGTACCGAGAAGATGTTACTGCTGCAAATGCTCGAGCCAAGAAGGTATCTGAGGAGGCCGACCTTGACCTGACCCGAGCCCTCAAACATGCTCAATTAAAATCTCGGAGAGAGGCTCTCGAAGAGACACAAGCAGGGGGCTTAGATCTTTTCGTCGAAATCGAAAAGGTGAGGGCCCTAGAAGAGGAGTCGGTAGCTCTGCTTTCTCCCGATGATGGTTCAGCCAGTGGTTCGGCCAGCGGCTCGGAGGATGATGAAGATGAAGGTGAAGTCCCCGAGGGGGAGGAAGCCATTGACGTTCCGGGGGCCGAGAGCCAAGCCATTGAAGGCACAACTTCTAAGGGAGCTCCGTCTGGCCAAGTGACCCCGATGGTAGATTAGGTTTTTAGTTGATCCTTTTTTGTATAAGGGCTCTAGGCGTGAGCCTTGTAAATATGCCTTTGTAAACCGTTATTATATATAAAATGATCTTCACTTTTCGTCATTTCTTGTCTTCTCTTTGCCTTTTTTGGAATAAATTTTGACGCTTGTTGATAACCAATCTGATGTGTTGGACTTATAATATAAACCCCTTAGGTTTTCGTGCTTGATGTGTAATCGATAATACTTGAACGTTTAGGGTTTCGCCCTCGAGTTAAGTTTGACTCGGGGCTATCGACCCTTAGGTTTCAAAGCATTGCCTCTTAGGCTATTTTTAATTCGACCATTAGGCTCTTTACACATCGGCCCATAGGCTCTTTGGGTTGGCCCTTAGGTTCTTTAGGCTGACCCTTAGGCTCTTACGCATTGGACCTTAGGCTGGCCCTTAGGCTCTTGTGAATTGGCCCTTAGGTCTTTTTATATTGGGTCGACGTTACCTCTAACATGGCTATAGTTTTCCCTCATTTTGGCTAAAGAGTTTTTGAAGTTTTTGTGTTCGTCCGACTCTTCGGCGGCTCAAACAAGAACCTTGATTATGAGTCGATATGTGACGACAATTGAGTACCTCGGAAGGTTTACTCAGAGGCTGACTTTTTGAAGCCTTTTCATTGAAGACTAATTGTTTCGAAGCCTTTTCATTGAAGGATGATTGTTTCGAAGCCTTTTCATTATTCGGAGATGATATTATCAAAGCTCCTTTGCTTATGCCAAGGGATAGCCTTATTAACCGGTTCTTTTTGAAGTATTTTCGAAGTAATTGAAGGGCTTTAGTTTTGTGGTGGCAATCGGACGTCTCCGAGCCGCATTAATTCGGCCGTAGCCTTTTAATATGACTGTATCTTTGTGTTTGGTCGTAGCCTTTAGTCCTTGGGTGTGATGGCCTCGGTGTCTATATCGATGGTATGCCTTTTTAGGGGTCTTACAAGTTCGAATATATATAGCCTTGGACTTAATATCGGGGTTATGCCTTTTTAAGGTCTTATAAATTTGAGTATGCCTCGTTGAGGTCTTACAAACTTGGCATTGCCTCATTGAGGTCTTTTAAGTTTGATGTTGCCTCATTGAGGTCTTATGAATTTCATGTTGCCTCATTGAGGTCTTATACATTTGGGCATGCCTCGTCGAGGTCTGACAGATTCGATGCTGCCTCACAGAGGTCTTACGAGCTCGAAGTTGCCTCATCGAGGTCTTACGAATTCGAGTTTTTGATGGCTCGATGAGCTGACTGTCGATGATAGTCCCTGAGTGCTCGAGGATTTTTGGCCCTTGAGCAGTTTTGCGTGAAAGCAGTAAACTTCTTTAAGGCACAAAGTGTTTTGACAAGCATAGAGGCTGACAGTCCCCGAGTGCTCGAGGATTTCTGGCCCTTGAGCCGTTTTGCGTGAAAGCAGTAAACTTCTTTAAGGCACAAAGTGTTTTGACAAGCAGAGAGGCTTCTTTGATTACTTGATATATGTGTACATGTTTTTTTCCTTCGGAGGCTCGATTTTTCTACATAGACACGCTTCATTTGACCGTTTGGCCCAATACAATGTTTTCCTATCGAGGTCTTCTTAGGCGTAATTTGATTCTTTCGAAAAGATAACCTCCCAGGGTGATACCTCACCAGTATTCGAGGCTGATTGAGAAGAAGATTTGAATACTTGTTGAGTTCTCCTTAGGTAGAATATAGATGTTGCCTCGTTAAAAACCTTGCCGGTAAAACCCATTTGGGATAAAACTCGGTCGAAGGGAAAAAGGGTACAATGCATGCTTTAAAACCCAAGGTCTTCAAATCGAAGGGTGCTTCGGCGTCCCCCCTAAAACACCTGTAAGAAATTAGTATGAAACATAAAGTGAAAAGGGATAAGGTTATACCTTAGCAATAACAGCGTTTGAGAATCGATATGTTCCAGTTACGTGGTAGTTACTCGTCTTCCATGGTGCCAAGTTTGTAGGACCCTTTGCCTACTACTCCGAGGATGCGGTACGATCCTTCCCAGCTTGGGCCTAGATTCCCTTCATTTGGGTTTCGAGTGCTGAGGGTGAATTTCCTTAGGACTAAGTCCCCCACTCCGAAATGTCAGAGGTTTGTTCTCCTGTTATAGTATCTTTCAATCCTTTGTTTTTGGGTGGTCATTTGAAGCAGTGAAGCCTCTCGCTTTTCATCTAATAGTTCGAGGGCTGTAGTAATGGCCTCGTTGTTTGAGTCCTCAGTGGCATATCAAAATCTAGCGCTTGGTTCCCCAACCTCGACCGGTATCAAAGCCTCGGACCCATATACCAAAGAGTACGGTGTCTCTCCTGTTCTTGTCTTCGAAGTTGTTTGATATGCCCATAGTACTTCGGGCAACACCTCTCTCCATTTTCCCTTCGTATTTTCTAACCTCTTTTTCAAGTTTTGAATGATGGTCTTGTTCGTGGACTCGGCCTACCCATTTGCGCATGGGTGGTAGGGCGTTGATAGGATCCTTTTGATTTTTCTGATCTTCGAGGAACTTCGTCACCTTGCTGTCGATGAACTGCTTCCCATTATCATACGGTAGTCTCGGAGGGGATCCCGAATCGGCATATGATGTGGTCCCAGATGAAGTCGATGACTTCTTTTTCTCTTATCTTTTTGAAGGCCTGTGCTTCCACCCATTTTGAGAAGTAGTCAGTCATAAGCACATCTCTGTGATTGGTTATCTTTGAATAATATGAATCCTCTTAGAGGTTAACTTAATGTCCTTTAACTTGTTTCATGTAGGCTGTTTTGCTAGTTCTGAAATTGTCATGAACTTAGCATCTTTATGATACTACTAGTATGTTAATTAGTTAATCAATCCTGGAACTTTTTAGATTTGTATTGTTATTTAACCTTTCCCTGTCATTCATGTGCTCTAACAACTTGCTTTCTAATGTGTCTTGCATCTCTTTGGCTCATGTGATTTATAATATGACGGAACGAAAGACCAAGGAAAGAAAGAAGCGATCTATTCCAAAAACTGCATCTGCTAGTGCCTTCATTTCCCTCATTGTGCCAGCTACGTCCTTCCTCTACTAAAAATCTATATTTCTTCTTCAGGCTACAAAGAATAATGGATTTGAATGTATCTGAAATGAAAGTAGCACTCGAAATATCATAAGAGATCCAAACCTCAGTTCTTACCAACCTCCGGTGTGTAATCTACATCTTTCTAGCTAGAACTTGGTCGAATAAGAATCATTGATTCCCTCTGAATAAATCTAGCTTTACCTGGCGCCGTTGGTAGGGGACCGACGCTGTTCATCCCCCACTTCATGAACGACCATGGTGATAAGACTGAATGTAGTTGTCCGTCAGGTTGGTGAATCATTAGAGAGAACCTTTGGCATTTATCACACCTTCGAACGAATTCCTTGGTGTCCTTATCCATGTTGTCCTAATAGTAGCCCGCTCTGATCACCTTTCGAACTAAAGAATCAACACCAGAATGATTTCCACGGGTGCCCTCGTAGATTTTTTGAAGCACATACTCGGCGTCCCCCGGCCCCAAGCATACTGCTAGAGGTCCGTCGAAGGTCTTTCTATATAGAGTTCCATTCTCGTCGAGTGCAAATCGAGCTGCTTTGGTTCGAAGAGCCCTCGATTATTTTGGGTCCGTGGGAACCTTCCCGCTTCTCAAATAATCGGTGTACTTGTTCCTCCAATCCCACGTCAGACTTGTGGAGTTGATCTCGGCATGGACTTCTTCAATCACCGACTTGGATAGTTGTACAACAGCCCCGGGGAGTAAGTCATCTTCTCCGACAGATGATCCCAGGTTTGCAAGCGCATCAGCCTCGCTATTTTTCTCTCGAGGTATGTGGACCAGAGTCCATTATTTGAAGCGATGAGATGTGACTTGAAGTTTGTCTAAGTATCTTTGCATCCTGTCTTCTCGAACCTCAAAGCTCCCATTTACTTGATTTACTACCAGAAGGGAATCACATTTTGCTTCGATGATTTCTGCTCCTAGGCCCTTGTCCATCTCGTGACCTAGAATCATAGCCTCATACTCAGCCTCGTTGCTAGTCAATTTCGCAATTTTTATAGATTGTCTAATCATGCCGCCCGTAGGTGGTTTCAGAACTATGCTGAGCCCGGACCCTTTCAAATTTGAGGCATCATCAGTGATAACGGGTCCATACCCCTGATGAGGTGCCCGTTTATAGTAAGAGTTCTTTCTCTACCTCGGGCACATGGGCGGGCGTAAAATCGGCCGTGAAGTCCGCCAAAATTTGGGACTTGATAGTTGTTCGGGGTGGATACTCGATATCATACCCTCCGAGTTCAATGGCCTATTTGGCCAATCGGCCCGATAATTCAGGCTTATGCAAGATGTTTCGAAGAGAATATTTTGTAAGAACACATACACGATGACATTGAAAATAAGGATTCAATTTTCGAGATGCACCTATTAATGCGAGAGCTAATTTTTCTAAGTGTGGATACCTGGTTTCAGCATCTCCCAAGGTCCGACTTACATAATAGACAGGGAATTGCGTACCTTGTTCTTCTCGAACCAACACACCACTTACTGCTACTTCGGATACAGCCAAATATAAGTATAGCGTTTCATCCTCCTTCGGGGTGTGGAGAAAAGGCGGGCTTGAGAGATATCACTTTAATTCCTCTAAGGCGTGTTGGCACTCCGGAGTCCACTCGAAACTGTTTTTATTCTTGAGTAAGGAGAAAAAGTGATGGCTCCGATCTGATGACCTCGAGATGAATCGGCCTAAAGTCGTTATCCGCCCGATCAGCCGTTGTACGACTTTCACATTGTTCACCACTGTGATTTCTTTGATGGCCTTGATTTTGTCGGGGTTGATCTCGATCCCCCTATTCAAAACCATGAAGCCTAAAAATTTTCCCGATCTTACTACGAAGGCACATTTCTCGGGGTTGAGCTTCATGTTGTAGCTTCTAAGGATATCGAATGTTTCCTGCAAATGAGTCAAATGGTCCTCTTCGCGCAGGGACTTAACTAGCATGTCGTTAATGTAAACTTCCATAGACTGGCCTATTTGATGTTCGAACATCTTATTAACTAGACGTTGGTATGTGGCTCCTACGTTTTTTAGCCCGAAGGGCATTACATTATAGAAGTATGTACCATACTTCGTGATGAACAAAGTCTTCTCCCTATCCTCTTAGTTCATTTGAATTTGATTATACCCGGAGTAGGCGTCGACAAAAGTGAGGATCTCGTGGCCAGCCGTGGCATCGATCAAGCGATCGATGTTGAGCAATGGGAATGAGTCTTTAGGGCATGCTTTATTTAAGTCTTCATAATCTACGTGCATCCTTAACTTATTTCCCTTTTTGGGAACCACTACTACATTAGCCAACCGTTCGGGGTATTTTACCTCCCTAATTGATCCTATCTTGAGGAGTTTTGTTACCTCGTCTTTGGTGAACGCATGTTTTACCTTGGACTGAGGCCTCATTTTTTGCTTCACCGATTTGAACCTGGGGTCGATGCTTAGTCGGTGGATGGTTATTTCCGGTGGGATCCATGTCATGTCTAAATGGGACCAAGCAAAGCAATCAATGTTATTAATAAGAAATTGGATGAGTTTTTCTTGAGTCTGGGGGTTAACCCCGTTCCCAGGTATACCTTTCGATCTAGAAGATGCTCGATCAAGATGGCCTGTTCGAGTTCTTCGACCGTCAATTTTGTTGCATCCGACTCCTCGAGGGCAACGAAGGTTTGAGGAGTGAGGAAGTCTTCTTTGTCGTCTTCGTTCGAATTCTCACAGACCACCTATTCCTCGAGGGTTAACCTGTTTTCCGACTTATCTAGGAAGGGGGGAGTTGATGTTGGTGCCATGTCGTGTACTGGGAACATCTCCTTTGTTGCATGCTGCTCTGCATACACCATTTTTACACCATCCTTTGTTGGAAACTTCATCATCTGATGAAGAGTCGATGGAACCGCCCTCATGATGTGTATCCATGGCCTTCCAAGTAAGTCATTGTACCTCATGTCGCCTTCGATGATATGAAACTTAGTGTCATGAACTGTACCGGACACGTTGACTGGGAGGATGATTTCCCCCTTCGTTGTCTCGCTTGCAATGTTAAATCTATTGAGGACTCGAGAGGTGGGTATGATCTGATCGAGCAGTCCAAGCTACTCCACCACCTTCGACCTGATTATGTTGGCCGAGCTACCTGGATCCACATGCACACATTTAATTTGAATGTTATTCAAAAGAAAAGAAATTACCAGTGCTTCATTATGTGTTTGGGACAAGGCCTCGATGTTTTCTTCTCTGAATGTAAGAGTGTCTTCGGATATATAGCTCTGAGTTTTCTCTTCTACTGCGACGGATACTTTCGTCCGTTTGAATATGGGTCCCTGCGGGACGTCAGTTCCTCCAATGATTATGTGAATGATTTGCTGAGGTTCTTCTGGTTCATTCTTTCTGTTCGCTACTCTCTCTCGGAAGTGGTTCTTGGCTCGATTGCTGAGGAATTCTCGAAGGTTCCCTTAATTGATCTGCCGGGCCACCTCCTCTCGAAGCTACCTACAATCCTCGGTCCTATGACCGTGAATGCCATGGTATTCGAACATCAAGTTGGGGTTTCTTCGGGAAGGATCTGATTGTGCGGGCTTTGGCCATCTGCTATCCTTGATTCACCCATAGCTGATACGATGTCTGAGACATCGATGTTGAAGTTGTATTCCGAAAACCGGAGTGCCTTCGTTGGCCTCGAATGCCTGTTAAACCCGATCTTGCTCATGAGTCCCCGGAAATTTTGGCCTCGATCTACTCCCCGTTCATTTCGATGTATATTCCGCCTCGAAGTGTGTCTTTGATCTTTGACGTACGACTGATACCTTTCTTTGCTTGATATTGACTCCATTTCCGTAGGCCTTGATACCTTTGCTAGGAGCCTGCTTGGATATATTGAGCCAGAGGGGGCTCCCAATTGGTCGTCCTCGACCCTGATATTCGATTGATATCTGTTGTGTACATCTGTCCAAGTCATGGCGGGATACTCAACCAAGTTCTGCTTTAGCTGCTTCGAAGCTATCGAGCTTCGTTCGTTCAAGCCCTAAGTGAAGGACTGCACTGCCCAGTCATCGGAGACCGGTGCTAATTCCATTCGCACTATCTGAAAGCGAGATACAAATTTCCTCAGCATCTCATTTTCCCTTTGTTTGATCTTGAAGACGTCGGACTTCCTTGTAGCAACCTTGATGGCACCGACATGTGCCTTCACAAAAGAGTCTGCCAACATGTCAAATAAATCCACTGAGTTCGGGGGTAGGTTATGATACCACATCATGGTCCCCTTTGACAGCGTTTCTCCAAATTTTTTCAACAAGACGTATTCAATCTCGTCATCCTTTAGGTCATTCCCTTTTGCAACACAAGTATAAGCGGTGATGTGCTCATTAGGATCCGTGGTCCCGTTATACTTCGGGATATCGGGCATTCTGAACTTATTCGGAATGGGCTTCGGAGCCTAACTCGATGGAAATGGTTTCTGCACGAACTTTTTTGAATCTACACCCTTCAGAATTGGGGGTGCGCCTGGGATCTGATCGACCCTTGAGTTATAGGTCTCCACTTTTTTATCGTTAGCTTCTATCTTTTTTTCTCCCGATTCAATCCTCTTTGTGAGGTCCTCGAGCATCTTCACTATGGCGGTGTCTACTGCTGAACCGTTTCCACTCGATCTTTCCGGCGCCTGCTCGATTCGAGGAGCCGTTTCCGGTACTGCTGTGCTTGGAGTTTTCAGCTGAGCAATAACTACTTGTTGTGCTTGTAGCATTTCAAAAATGACTTGTAGGCTAATTTCCATTTCCTCCCGGGCAGGAGTTCTCTGCGCTTCATGTTGGTCTCCTCCGCGCACACTTCCATCGGTATGAGAGCTTACATCGACATGCTGAGTGTTGCGTGAGCCCACATCGACGGGGATTTGTGCTGGTGCCACCCCAGGGTTTTGCAGTGGTACACCGCCGCCTGAAGCAGCTACATTGTGCTCTCCATGAAGTCCAAGACCGTCGTATTCGTGTGCATTCACTGAGTTAGACATTTTTTGACCTGAAATCAAAGATTCTTGGGAAAGAAAACGTGTGAAAAATAACTTGTGTCAGAAAACCAACACTAAAACAATCACTATTATTTTTAGCCCCATGGTGGGCGCCAAACTGTTTACCTCGAAAATGGTATTAACAATTATATTTGATTTTGTGGTTCTAAAAATACGTCATTTATCTTAATACTAGTTATTAGATGGGAAGCGGTAAGTGTGGGTAAGAGAAGTATGATATGCAAACCAATATTGTCACAGGGCTGGGCCTCGAGCTGGCTAGAACAGTGGGCCTCGAGGTCTAGCTTAGGCAGCTAATAACGAGCAATCGATGAAGAAACAATAATATTGGGGGCCTCAGGGATAGCCTTTTGCGGCTAATAATGGGAAATAAATGAAGAACAATTAACGAAGACAATAAGTAAAGAGCAATAAATCTGCAGAGTAATTGTTGAGCACGTTTAAGCAAGAAAAGCATAGAATGTTCTGTTGTATTGAATATTCATGTCTGTTACAAAATGATAGGGGTCCCCTTTATATAGGAGGGGGAATCCCAACATAGTACATGTCTAATTATGACAAGAAAATCCTATTGGTACAGCTGTAGAATGGCTCAGTACGGACTTGTACTATTCTTGCAGACCTTGTCAGCTCTAACCATGTGCCCTTGGGAATTTCCCGTCTTTCCATGACGGTCTTCGATTTTTATCCTACCTCGAGGTATGCTGGGATGAGCCTTCGATATACTTTCTCGAGGGATGCACCTCGGGATCGATCCTCAGATTCTGCTCCGATCCCATCAAAACCAGCCTTGGAACGCTGTAGAAGCCTTAAAATTGGTCTTCCGTGATTTTGACCGTACACATAGACATAAGCATACGTCTTCTGTTTAGATTGTGATGATAATTTATCGATTCATCACACACTGTTGGCACACGCACTCATTTACGTGGACTTGAGCAAAAATATTATATTATCGAACTCCCATATTGTTATCTGATCCAACCTACTTTTCCTATAAGCAAGACTATCTAAATCTGTTAATCATATACTAGCATGAAAATGAATTTGGTTAGAGAGAAAAATAATAATAATTATATCTAGAAAAAGAAAATTTAATTATGTCATTTACGTTATAACTCTTTGGATCCAGTGGAAGTTACGTTGTAAATTTTTAGCGCTTTGAATACATCGAAAGATATAGACTTCATAGCAAGGTCCATTTAATCAGTTAAAAACCAAAGATAAGTTCTTACGATAACAGCTTTAAAAACATTAAAATGAACTTTCTTAACTGATGGTAAACTTTAAATATCTATTTTCTCCCAGGTTAGGTATTAGAAGAAAATAATACCCTAGATTATCATGTGAACCATTATTATAAGCAACTTTATAAAACAGATAACCATTCTTTTCAATTATTATTATTATTATTATTATTTTTTTGTCATTCTTTTCAATTCTTGTACTATTTTTCTTTTGTGGGGCTAAAACTTGGCATTTAGCAAGAGACCAGTTAAAAATTATCGGCTTATCGCCGGATGCAGAGCATGATGTCAATTTTATGAATTTTGATTTTTGATGACGATTTCATGTGTTAGTATCTAAGTTTTAAATTCAATATTTATATATATTTAATAATTTTTGAAGTAAAAATATATTGTTTGAGCAAAAGTTATTTAGAGTTCAACCAATTTGTTTTCGGGCTTCTAGCTCCGCCACTCCTTATCGCATCTATTTCAAAAATTAATTATGATTGTTATAAAGGATTTATGGGAAGTCAGGTTGAACAACAAAGAAGAAGAGTTTTAACACAATGATAAGAATATAATATTTATAATTAAGTTACGCACTGCGAAACATATATGTTGATGTAAAATTGCATATGTTGAACTCGATAATATTGGCTTTTCTAGGTTCTGCATATAACACCAAAATTCATGATTTATTTTCTGGAAAAGATGTGTTTCTTCTAAGGTGTGTTGTCGCTTTGCTGGAGAATTTAGTGATTTGTTAAGTTTTAAAGGGAAAAGCACCAAACTTCATCTTACATGAAACTTGTGGGAGAGCTGGTGTTGGAATATTTGGGAGAGCAAGATAACTCACTAACACTCAAAACTCAATATAAGAGAGGTGGAGGAAGGATGATTTTCATTCAACTAGACTTGACTTCAAATGGCTAGCATACATGAGTATTTATAGGAAAACTAATACATGTATCTAGCCTAACCTGCATGTGAATATACTAATTATGTCCACACAAGTTCACACCCTACATAAAGACGTTCACACTTCTAATACATGTATCTCCATCAAACTAATTCATGAACTAGTGTGAATAAGTCTAAACAAATGTAAACAAATCTAAACAAGTTTAACATCCCCCCTTAAACTTGTTTCATCACTCCAATAGCCATCCTCAACTTTTGAAAATGTTTAGTATTCAACGGCTTGTTGAAAATATCCGTGATCTGATCCTGCGACTTCACATGCTCAAGCTCCACAACTTTATTAGATATACAATCTCTAATAAAGTGATACCTTGTATCAATATGCTTGCTCCTTTCACGGAATACCAGATTCTTGGCCAATCCTATAACCGACTTGCTGTCAACAAAAATCTTTGTAGCATCCTTTTGCGGTTGGTGAAGTTCTACCAACAAACTCCTTAGCCAAATTGAATGACAAACACAAGAACATGCTGCTACATACTCCGCTTCACAAGTTGACAATGTCACAATTGGTTGTTTCTTAGAATTCCATGTAAATGCAGAATCTCCAAGAAAGTACACAACCCCGATAGTACTTTTTCTATCATCAATATCACCAGCCCAATCACTATCACAATAGCCAACAAGCTTGAAGTCTTTGGAAGATGAATAAAATATTTCATAACCAAGCATACCTTTGATGTACCGAAGTATTCTTTTGGCTACCTTTAAATGTGAGGTAGTTGGAGTTTCCATAAAACGACTCACAAGCCCAACACCGAAAAGAATATCCTTTGACTCCACATTCAACGAGGGTGATCACGGGATTGTAATTCTTCATCTCAAATTTCTTGAGAATCTCCTTTGCATATTCCTCTTGAGAAATAAAAATGACATCCTTCCTTTGTTGCACTTTGATTCCAAGATAGTAAGACATTAGACCAATGTCCGTCATCTCAAATTCTCTTGCCATTGCTTTCTTGAATTATTCAAACATCTTTGGGCTATTTCCTGTAAATATCAAATCATCTACATACAAACAAACAAGTAAGATGTCACCATTTTTAGCAATTTTTACATAAAGTGCATGTTCATGTGGGTACTTTGAAAAATCATTTGCTTGAAAATATTTGTCAATTCTACTATTCCAAGCCCGTGGAGCTTGTTTTAAGCCATGAAGAGCCTTCTTCAATTTTAACACTTTGTTTTCATGTCCTTTAACCTTATAGCCCAAAGGTGGGTCAATGTAGAGTTCTTCCTCCAAAACACCATTCAAGAAGGCCGACTTCACGTCCATTTGATGAATTTACCATTGATTTTGTGTCACCAAAGCAATTATAAATCGTGTTGTCTCCAAGCGAACAATCGGTGAAAATACCTCATCATAGTCAATACTGGCCTTTTGCTTGTAGCCTTTGGCAACCAATCTTGCTTTATATCTCTCTACTTCTCCCTTTGAATTTTTCTTCAACTTGTACACCCATTTGACACCAATAATGTTTTTTTCCTTTTGAAAGTGTGGCCAAATCCCATGTGTCATTTTTTTTGATAGCCTTGATTTCTTCATCCATTGCATCTCTCCATTTTGAATTTAGGGCAGCATCTTCATAAGCTAAGGATACACTATCCACCAACAAACAAAAGTGAGTTAAATCATACAAGTCATTTCTAACCACTTTTGTATTTTCATACAAGTCACCCAAGCTTCTAGTCTTGCGAGGCCTTTCACTTGAACTTGAACTTGATTCCTCCGATTCTTGATCTTGTGGAGGAGGTGTTGAAGGTGGTGTAATAGGATGCCCTGCATCTTCTTCTTCATCATCTTCAAAGAATGGAGTAAAAGAGTAATTTTTTTTTTGTCTTCCATTCCCAGGCACTATCTTCATCAAACTCAACATCTCGGCTTATGGTGACTTTGCCATTTTTTGGGTTATATAATTTATAACCTTTAGAACTTTTATCATAGCCAATAAAGACATACCTCTCACTTTTGTCATCAAGCTTGGATCTTTTCTCATCCGGCACATGTGCATATGCAATGCTCCCAAAAACTCGTAAGTGAGCAACTTTTGGTTTGAAACCACTCCAAGCCTCTCGAGGTGTCTTGCAACTAACACTTTTGGTGTGACATCGATTTGATAAGTACACCGCACAAGTAACAGCTTCAGCCCAAAACTCCTTTGGCATATTTTTGCTTTTCAACATACTCCTTGCCATGTTGAGAATCGTTCGGTTCTTCCTTTCGACGATGCCATTTTGCTGTGGTGATCTTGAAACCGACAAAAAATGATGAATTCCATTCTTGTCACAAAAAACCTTGAATTCATTTGAGGTGAATTATCCACCATTGTCGGACCGAGGTGACTTAATTTGATAGCCACTTTGACCTCTGATTTCACCTTCAAAAAATAAACCCAAGTTTTTCGAGAAAAATCATCAATGAAAAGTAAGAA
>ML315747.1:0-79534 GCA_005239505.1 Nicotiana paniculata
TCCTAAGTTAGCTACTAAGCAATGAAATCCATTCAGGTTTTGAATTAATTACATAACTAAACGAAATAAAACTAAAAAGGAAGAAAGAAACTGTTAGCCAAAAGGGACAATGAAAATAGTGGTTAAGCCATTAATTTGTTCATGCTTTTCCGTTATAATACAAAGAAACAGATAGAAGAGGGGGGATACCCGTGGGAGTAGTTTTGACGGATTTCAGCGGGGTTTGAAAACGAATCAAACCCTCATGAATCAATTGCTCTTGTCAAGATAAATTGACTCATGAAGGTCCGAGTCGTTGGTTGTCTTTTAATCGGCCGGCATAGGAGAGCTAGGGTTTTTGTTTTTCTTAGATCTAAAATCGAGGAGATTTGGGTATTTATTTGGGGAAGCCAGTAGTGGGAGGTGATTGAGGGGAGAACGAGGATCATCTGGTGCGAATTTGGGGTTGATCAGAGGGGGTCTGGTGGCCGGACGGCGGTGGGGTTTCAGGGGTGGCTAGGGTTTAGGTTAGAGGTTGAGAGAGATGAAGGAGATGGGGGCGGCTAGAGTTTAGGTTGGGGTTGGGATTGGGTTTCGGATCGAATGAGGGTATGGGGTGGGGTTTGGACAGTTAAATACTTGTTAGGTAGTTAGTTCTGCACCGTTGGATCAAAATGATCGAACGGTTGAGGTGAATGGAAGGCTAAACGGCGACGTTTGGGTACTGGGTTTGGGCAAGCCAGGTGTAAGGGGTTTGGGTTAGGCTGTCCGAGTGTATAGAAATAAGGGTTGGGACTGGGTCTTTCTTGGCCCAGGTCCGATTTTGTTTTTTCTTAACTAATTAGCTTAATTATTCTAATTAAATTAAACTCTACTTTAATCCAAAAATGTAGCAATTAATTTTAAAACTTATTTTTCATCTATTTACATATTTATTAAGAATAAAATATCCAATTTTATATTCTTAATTAAATATATAATTTATCGAATAAAAAATGTCTAATTTTCATATTAATTAGTTATTAAAGCCTATATTACGTTAGGTACTCGTCGTTCGTATATTTTTTAATTGATAATAACTTCATAATTCCTTGATAATGCGAAATTTTAATAATTTTGAAAAAATGAATCATGGATATACGAACAATGCAAGTGATTCACAATTAATTACCGAAGAATCAACAAAAATTCATAAAATCCATTGATTTATTGGGATTTTTATAGGACGATACGGCGAGTAAAAATCACATGCTCACGTACACTTTTACAACATCTTCAAACCTTCTAATCTTCATCAACAGCATTCCGTTTTCAACCTCTTTCTGTGTTCAACTCTGCATCAGCTCTCTTTACTTACTTCAAAATTTTATCACAACCATGGCAAAAACATCTGATAAAGTCCCTCTAAAAACAGAAAGGCCCTTCCTCGTCACGCTCATCTAAGAGAAAAACAGTTGCACCTCCCCGTACTGAGGAGTGTATTCCTGGGCCCTTCGAGACGTCCTCTGATTTCAAAATTGATAAACCTTCCTTGGTATTGGGCCGATGCAAGCCCATGTCTCGGTACATTAGTCTAATAACTGACATAGGGAAGGTGAAAACAGATTTCCACTAGGGGGAGGCGGTACAAGTAGAGATCCCTTCATCAGAAGAGGATATAACTACACACAAAGTTCGTTTCCTCAGCGTATATACGTATCCCTTTACCTTAGGTCCTGTAGATTCTTCTTCTCTACCGATAGACCCGGTGATCCTCGATTTTTGTCGACAATATCGAGTGATGCTTGGAAAAATTTATCCCTCTTTTTGGAGAATCGTCTATTTGATTAGATACTTCTCGAACATGGTCGAGGGGATGCCTTTCACCCTTGATCATCAGATTAGATTGTATAGCCCTCGTCTTTATCGAGGGGGCCTACTTCGAGTCAGGACTTCGGACCTCATCCCTGCCAAGAAGATGCCATTCCCTGAGGAATGGAACATGAGATGTAAGTGTCCTTACGCCGAACATGTTTTATCATCTGAATGTCCTATTTTCCCCTTTTGAACTAATTCCTTTCTTTTTTGAATTGATTCTCTTCTGGTTGCGCAGCCACTATGTGGTTCCCAGGTGCAGTCAAGGACCTCCCGTGCTGGGTTAAACTCTAAGACTCCACCTCCTCATATGACAAGCGTATTTGGCATGATTTGGCCAAGACTCGATGGGAGGCCAAAAATCATGGTATGCCCTCACCACTGTCACTTCTAAATTAATTATAAATAGATTTCTTGACGGTATATTTGATATTTGTATGCTTGTGTAGGCCTCGGGGAAGCCGTTTCAATGAGACCGCCTCCTCCTGGCAAAGAGGAGACCAAAAACCCGCCAAAGACAAAAAGAAAAAGAAGGAGATGCCGACAGAGTCCCTGAAGACAAAGATAACTAAGGATTGAAAGCCTAGGGCCGATGCAACGGTCCTAAGTCCGACAGCTGCTGAGAGTCTTCATTTTGAAGACGAAGTCGATGACGGCTGCCCACTGGTACTTAGGACAAAATGAAGCGATGATGCTTTGAAGGTTTCCAGGCAAAAGACTGTCAAGTCGAAGGTAGCCGATGCGTACCCACCTCGAAATGAGGAGACCCTCGAAGAGGGTTTGGATGTAGTTCCCGAGCCGACCATTGAACATGATACAACTTGTGCTGATGAGCACTTGGTTGGAAAATTCGAAGGACCCAACTCTAAGACTCTTCGAGGGCGAGAGCAAGCCCTGATAGAGGTTGATTCCATAGGCGATCTTCAATCAGGCCCCTCGTTTTCCCCAGGGCAAATACGGAACGCCCAGAACAGGGAGACTCCCAATGTGGGGGCATCCCAACGAGAGAATGATGCATTTGGAGATTTTTTTACCGGTGTTGAAGAGGATGTTGATCTCAATGCCCCAGTCGTTCTCGAGGAGGTTGCGAAACTCCAAAAACAGGTGAGTTTTGACACAACCTTTGTGCCTTGAGTTCTGATCCTTATTTTTTTTAACTTCTTTCCTTCGTGCTATAGGTCATGTTGTTGTACGACCAGTCCTTCTCTAAGTTACGAGCTAAACTGACTCATTGTGAGGAGGAGTTTGAGAAGCTCACTTCGGAGTCGAAAGAGCTAAAAACTCTATACGCCCGAAGGGAGGAGGAACTGAACAATCATCGAGCAAGCTCGGAGAAAGTGCTACAAGAGTGGGCCAACTTTGTCGAGCAGGTAGTTTCGCATTCGTGAGCTTGACCTTTGTTTTCATAACTTGGTGTTTCTTACCTTGACTCGGCACTTGCAGATTGAGCGAAAGGATGCCCTAGCGGGGCAGCTTCGGAAGAGATTGCGGACAAAAATGCAGAGATTCTTGAGCTGAAGCGACACAAGGATAGCATGGCCTTAGAGAGGGATACTCTTAGGGAGGAGCTGACCTCAACTCAGAGTCTTCTTCAAGGCGCTAAAGAGGAGGCTCAAAAATTTAAGGCTCTTCATGCTGAGTCGGCTTCCGCATTAACCATGGCCAAGTCTGAAGGCGATGCACTCATATTATCGTATCGAGAAGATGTTGTTGCGGAAAATACTCGAGTCAGGGAGATATCTGAAGAGGTCGAGCTCAAACTGGCTCGCGCCCTTGCACATGCTCGATTAGAAGCCTGGAGGAACGCCTTTGAGGAAGTGAACACCAAGCGTTTCGATCTCTCTGCCAAGATAGAAGAAGCGAAGGCCTTGAAAGAGGAGTCAGCAGCTGCGACTGCTTCGGATGAGAGCTCTGCAAGTGGCTCGGGGAGTAGCGAAGATGAAGAATAGGACACCTTTGCTCTTTTTACTCCTTCTTCTTTTGTATGTGGGCTCCGCGTGGGAGTTTTGTAAATGCACTTTTGTAAATATATTTTTGGAATGCAAAGGATATTCTCGTTAAATGTCTTCAAAGTTTTGCCTTTTAGTTTTATTGCAAAAGTCAAGCTTCAAACTTGAATTTAACTCCTTCGAGCCTGGTCTTGGAGTAACATACACCCTTGAGATCGGGTTGTTCTGATTTCAATAGAATACCTTCCCTAGGTCGGGTTGGTAAGGAATCAATTAGACTCCTCGATCCCCCGAACACTGTGCGGTGACGTCATTCCTATAACATGACCGTGAAGTGACCAAAGTAGCCCCATCGGCACATTTCCCCAAAATCTATAATTGATTTGTCAGAGATGATTGGCTATCAAAGTTAATGAATAGTCGCCACTCTTTTTATATATAATTTATTTCCTTTCATTGAGGGATTTGCCGCTTTGTGCAACTACCTTTCTCTATAGAGTTCCTTTTTTGTGCTAGCTCTAGTGTCACATCAGATCAAAGCTTTCGCCTGAGTTTTTGAAGGAATCATGGCTACCATGCCCAAATCCGCTCACCAGAAAGAGAGTAGTCCCACCTCTGTTTCTCGCCCGGCCGGTGGTACACCGCCGGCGTTAGGCGAGCTAACTTTGAATTGTTTCGTCTCGATTATAGACTTCACGATAGAGAAAACTCTCGATGTTCCGGGCCATCGAGAACATGCATCGAGGTTCATTCGATCAATAGAAGAGAGATACCTTGAGGTTGTGAGGAGAGACTGCGGACGGGGAGAGAAGGTAATGCTGCAGATACCCTCCCGGGAAGAGGATATTATGGCCCACGTAGAGGGGTTTTGTGAACGTGTAAACGTACCTTTTTATGTTGGGTCCTCTTGACCGACTCGTGCTCGAGTTCTATCAAAGGTATAGAGTTACCTTGGCTCAGATCCATCCGTCTTTCTGGTGGATCATGCTGATGATGAGATTTTTCGCTGAAAAGGCCGAGCTTGATTTCACTCTTAGTCACCTCATGAGGTTGTATCGGCCTCTTCATTACCGAGGTCTCATTACACTACGACGTCGATCCACCAAGCCCTTTATTGCCAGTGATGATGAGGACAGGGATCGAGGGTGTATGAGTCGGTTTGTTCGAGCAAGGACAACTAACATCATTCCTGTAGAGTTCTTTCCATTCCGCGAGAAATGGAATTTCAAACGTAAGTAATATGCTATATTTTATCATTTTTTATCTCAGTGGAGCCAGACTCCGTAAGAATGCTTCATTTTCTTCTCCGTATCGGTCTCGTGGTTGCCAACTGAGGTTCCTGATCTTGCAAATTGAGCTCGCAAATTGGCAGCTTCATCAACCTTTGATGAATGCAAGTGGCGAGATTTGTCGAAAGGAAGATGGGAAGCGAAACATCATGGTATGTGTTGTCTAGTACTTCTTTTGAGGAGTACTTTCCTTTAGATACACTAATTTCTTTATTGCAGGTATTGGTGGGTTTTCTGAGATGAGATCGTACCCTTTTGAGTAGGAGGAAGGGCATTCCCTTTTGAGTAGGAGGAAGGGCATTCGAATTCTGAGAGAAGGAAGAATAATAAAAGAAAAATAACCTCGAAAGAAGAGGATTCCCATAGCAAAGCAGGACCCGCCCAGGGGCGCGAGGAGGGCGTTGTCGTTGACGAAGCTCTCATATCTATTGGTCATTTCGTGGACATCAATGCACCTGGGGAGGATTATTCTACATTGATGGCTCGAACCAGGAGCCCTCTCGAGGCTGTTGAGCCTACTAGGCTCGAGGGAGAGATTCCACAAGAGAGGAGGGGCGAAGGTCCTTCATTACCTGATTTGGTAGCTGATTCTTGATTGGGAAGTACCCCAAGGGATGGGCTTCGGTGTGCCTCTGCCCATTCAGAATGCCTCGGGCTGCTCTATCGGGGTCGATGAGACCGAGGCGGTAGATGCAAAATCAACCTTCAAGGAAGCTCAGCGACTCTGCTCTATAGTGAGTTTTGAAGTCGTTATAACTTTTCCAACTTCGTACTTTCTTCTTTTTAACTGAACTTTCTTTCTCATAGGCCTTCGATAAGATCAAGCCTAAGCTAGTTCACTGTGAGGATAAGTTGCATAAAGCCTTGAATAGGGAGAAATATCTCAGGCTTCTTTGTGATAAGAAGGCAAGAGAGGTGATACACCTTCGATCGGAGTTGAAGCGAAGTCATGATTACGAAGACAACCTCGAGAAACAGGTAACTTCTATTTTGAGGGAATACATATTTCTTCTCCCATCTTCGGAAACTAGAATTTCGGTATCTCAGTTGCAGAGAAAGACAGAGACGCTGGAACACCTTCGGGGCGAACTCAACAAGGTTAATTCTGAATGCAGTGAGTTGAAAGCACAGATAAATGTTCATGTTTTGGCCAGAAGGAACACTTTTTCTAAGGTCTCCTCCCTCGAGATACGACTTCGTAGTGCTCGAGAAAGCAACTCGGTCCACATTAGCGGATTTCTAAGCTTGAAACATATCTGTTGAAGATGAAGGTTGAAGTCGTAGAGGCTCGAGCCGAAGCTAAAGAGGTCCAAGTAAAGGCTGATAAAAGGGCAGTTGTCTACTTAAAAGATGCTACAGACACTCGCGTGAAGTTGCGGGAGTCTTCAGATTGAGAGAGAAGACGCAATGAGTATTCCCAATGCAGATCCCGGAGGGAGACCCTCGAGGGGATTCATGATAGGGGCTTTGATCTCTCGGAAGAGATAGAGCAGGCTAAGGCAGGCGAGATTAATGCCAAGTTCCTCCTTTCTACCGACGATGAAGCCGATGTCGAAGACGAGGAGGAAGGAACTGGCGAAGATGCTAGTCCCGAGGGGGTTGATGATTCCCCGAGCGGGAAAAGATGAAGTCCCCGATAATAATGATAGACTAGGTCTTTTTCCGGTAAAAGGCTCCCTGCGGGAGTGTTGTAAATGTACCTTTGTACCATCATTTATATAAAGAGATCTTTCGTCTTGTCTTTTTCTTTGCTTTTTTGGTTTGAATTTTGATTATTGTCATTGAGGTCTTGGAAGCTCGATTTTGCTTCATCGAGGTCTTATGATTAGCCCCCGAGCGAGATGATCTCGGAGGGGAGGGGGGAGGATGACCTCGGCCTTCATATCGAGGGTATGCCTTTTTAAGGGTCTTATAGGTTTGATATTATGGCCTTGACCTTGATATCGGGGTTGTTACTTTTTAAGGTTTTATAAGTGTGGTGTTGCTTCATTGAGGTCATACAAATTAGCCTTTAGGCTCTTTAGATTGGGTCGATTCGACCTCTAATACGGCTATAGTTTTCCCCCATTTCGGCTAAAGACTTTTAAAGGTTTGGCTATGCCTTGGCATGTTTTGTGTTCGTCCGACTCTTCGATGGTTCGAATAAGAACCTCGATTATAAATCAATATACAATGGTAAATGAGTACCTTGTGAGGTTTTCTCGAAGGCTGATGTTTTGAAGCCTTTTTTATTGAAGGCTGATTGTTTCGAAGCCTTTTCATTATTCGGAATTGATATTATCGAAGCTCCCTTTCTTATGCCAAGGGTAGCCTGATAAACCGGTTCTTTTCGAAGTATTTTCAAATTTTTTTGAAGGCCTTTAGTTTTATGGCGGCGGTCGGATGTCTCCGAGCCGCGTTAATTCGATCGTAGACTTTTAATATGACCATAGTCTTTATGTTCGTCCATAGCCTTCAGTCCCCGAGTGAGATGACCTCGGCGTCTATATTCGAAGGTATGCCTTTTTAGGGGTCTTACAAGTTCGAATATATAGCCTTGTCCGTAATGTCAGGGTTATGCTTTTTTAAGGTCTTGTAAATGCCTCATTGAGGTCTTACAGGTTCGATGTTGCCTCGTTGAGGGTTACTAGCTCAAAGTTTCCTCATTAAGGTATTATGAGTTCGAGTCTTTGATGATGATGACTCGATGAGCTGGCTGTTGGTGACAGTCCCCGAGTGTTCGAGAGTTTTTGGGCTCTGAGCCATTTTACGTGAAAGTAATAAACTTCTTTGAGTCACGATGTGTTTTGATGAGGAAAGAGGCTTCTTCGATTACTTGATATGTGTGCACATGTTCGGAGGTTCGATTATTCTACATGGACAAGATTCATTTGACTGTTTGGCCCAATTCAACTGTTTACCTTGAAAATGGTTTTAACAATTATACTTAATTTTGTGGTTCTAAAAATATGTGGTTTATCTTAATACTAGTTATTAGATAGGAAGTGCTAAGCGTGAGTTAGAAAAGTACGATATGCAAACCGATATTGTCACAGAGCTAGGCCTCGGGCTGGCTGGAACAGCGGGGCCTCGAGCTCTATCTAGGGCAATTAATAATGAGCAATCAATGAAGAAACAATGATATTGGGGGCCTCGGGGATAGCCTTTTACGGCTAATGATGAGCAATAAATGAAGAACGATAAATGAAGACAATTAGTAAAGAGCAATAAATCTATAGAGCAATTGTTGAACACTTTTAAGAAAGAAAATCAGAGAATGTTCTGTTGTTATTCAATATTTATGTGTATTAAAAAATGACAGGGGTCCCCTTTATATAGGAGGGGAGAATCCCAACGTAATACATGTCCAACCATGACAAGGTAAATCTACTGGTACAGCTGTATAATGGCTTAGTACAGACTTGTACTATTCTTGCAGACCTTGTCAGCTCTAACCACGGGCCCTTGGAAATTTCCTGCCTTTCCATGACGGTCGTCTATTTTCATACTGCCTCGAGGTATGCTGAGATAAGTCCCTGATATTCTTTCTCGAGGAATGCACCTCGAGGTCAAACTTTATTTTCTACTTCACTCCCCTCGAGGTTGGGCTTGGCATGCTTTTGAGACCTGGATATCAGAGTCTCCGATATCGACCGTATACAGATAGTCCCCGCATTTATTAGAATGAAATGATAATAATTGATTTGAATCCTTCGACTCTTCTATGTCCACATCATGACCTCAGTCACGTGAAGTCAGTGATTATGTGACAGAAAGGATGTGCAAGAGTCACACCTGCACAATTCTTGAAAGGTCATAGTATGAAAATGGCGGTTGGCCGACCTTTTACCTTCTTCAATATGCCTAACTCACTCCTACAAATACCCGAATTATTCATTTCTTGAAACTTTAATTTTCACAATATCTTTAGAGCTCTAATCCACTATTTTGCTTGCTTCCTTCTCGTGTTCATATTTCGATCATTTTATTCCTCCCCTTCTAAGATTTTTGCAGCAAGAATGACAAAGACTGCTCCCCAGAAGGGAGAAACTTCTTCACCATCACGCTCGTCAAAGAGAAAATCAGTAATGCCTCCTTGCATTAAGTAGTGTATCCCATGACCTTGTGAAACATCTTCTAATTTTAAGGTCGATAAACCTTCCTCGAAACCGGGGCGATGCGAACTCATGTCCCGATATATCAGCCTAGTAACTGACACTGATGAGGGCTGACTTCCGCTTGGGGGAGGCGGTACAAGTGGAAATCCCTTCTCGTGAGGAAGACATAACAACACATAAAGTCGGTTACCCAGTTTGTGTACATATCCTTTTACCCTAGGTCCGGTAGTACCCTCTTCGCCGTCGATAGACCCCATAATCCTCGATTTCTGCAGGCAATACCGGGTGATACTCGGCCAGATCTATCCATCATTCTGACACATTGTTTATATGATTAGGTATATTTTGAACATGGTCAAGGGGATGCCTTTTACCCTCGACCATCTGATTAGAATGTACAACCCCCGACTTTATCGAGGCGACCTGATTAAGCTTCAGCGTCGGGCTTCGAGGGTCCTCTTTGCCAGCATCGATGAGGAAAATAATAGAGGATGCATGGGCCACTTTGTCCGAGTTAGGACCTCGGATCTGATCCCTGCGAATCTCAGTAGCTGATGACGGTCTAGGCCAACTCTGCACCGCCTCTACCTTCTTCGGATCAACCTAAATACCCTCACTGGACACTACGTGCCCCAAGAATGCTACTGAATCAAGCCAGAACTCACACTTCAAAAATTTTGCATACAATCTCTTCTCTCTCAATGTCCGAAGCACAACTCTCAAATGTTGCTCATGATCCTCTCGAGATCGGGAATACACCAAGATATCGTCAATAAACACGATGACGAAAGAATCCAGATAAGGCTGAAATACAATGTGCATCAAGTGCATAAAGGCTGTTGGGGCATTGGTCAGCCCAAATGACATAACCAGGAGCTCATTATTACCATATCTAGTCCTGAAAGAAGTCTTCGGGATGTCTGGCCCCCGAATCTTCAACTGATGATAACTGGAATGCAAGTCAATCTTGGAAAATACACTGACACCCTGCAACTAATCAAACAAGTCATCTATACGAGGCAAGGGATACGGATTCTTCACCGTAACTCTGTTCATCTGCCGATAATCAATACACATACGCATAGAACAATCCTTATTCTTTACAAACAACACCGGTGCACCCCAAGGTGACATACTAGGCTGAATGAACCACTTATTTAGGAGTTCCTGGAGTTGCTCCTTTAATTCCTTTAGCTCTGCTGGTGCCATACGATAAGGTGGAATAGCAATAGGCTGGGTGCTTGATACCAATTCAATACCAAAATCAATGTCCCTGTCAGGTGGCATGCTTTGCAGGTCTACAGGAAACACGTCCGGAAAGTAACTAACCACATGAACCGAATCAATAGAGGATGTATCACCACTGACATCCCTCACAAAAGCTAGATAAGACAAACACCCTTTCTCAACCATGCGCTGAGCCTTCAGGTAGGAAATCACCCTGCTAGGCATATACTCAGAAGAACCTCTCCACTCAACCCTCGGACATCCTGGCATAGCTAAGTTTGCGGTCTTAGCGTGAAAATCAATAACAACATGACACGGAGATAACCAATTCATGCCTAATATCACATAAAAATCGACCATGCTGAGTAACAGTAGGTCTACTCGGGTCTCCAGACCCCCAATAGATATCATACACGACCGATACACACGGTCCACAACAATAGAATCGCCCTCCGGAGTCGACACATGAACAAAGGTAACTAGAGATCATGGGGAATATCCAGAAAACGGGCAAAATATGAAGAAACATAGGAATATGTAGAACCAGGGTCAAATAAAGCCAAAGCATCTCGGCAACATACTGAGACAATACATGCGATCAGTGCATCGGAGGCCATAGCATCTGGCCTGGCTGGAAATGCATATATACAGGCCTGACCTCCACCTGCCCGACCTCCCCCTCTAGGGCGACCTCTAGCTGACTAACTACCACCCCTGGCTGCCTGGGCGGGTGGTGAAGTAACTGGAGCTGAAGTCGAGGGCTGACCCTCTGCTGAGAAGAACCACCGCGAAGACGGGGACACTGCCTCCACATGTGCCCGAACTCTCCACACTCAAAACAACTCCCTGGAGCTGGAGACGGGGACTGATAGAAACCCCTGGCACCAGAACGGCCACTGGAAGACTCGTGCATAGAAGAACTCTGAACTGGTGGTGCTCGAGCTGCACTCTGAGTTGGGATGGCACCAAATGAAGTACGGCCTGGCTGAGTACCACGGGGACCATGCCCCGAAGATGCACCATTATAAGCTGGGCGGACTGCCTGAGGAGGCCTGAATGAACGACCTCTACCATGCTGAAATTGCCCCCTGTAGGGAGTACCACTAGAACTGTCCGATCCACGAGGCCTCTTGGTCTCCTCTCCTCCCACTCCTGGAGACGAACCGACTTAATATCTCGAGCTATGTCAACAACCTACTCGAATGAAGAATCTGATACTCTCTCCCGGGTCATAAATAGGTAGAGCTGATAAGTGAGGCCATCCACAAACCTCCTAACCCTCTCCCTATCAGTAGGGACCATCTCGGTAGCATGATGAGCCAAATCCGAAAACTGCATCTCGTATTGCGTCACTGATAGCTCTCCCTGGCGCAGCTGCTCAAAAAGCCTGCGATGATCCTCCCTGTGAGACTGAGGTATATACTTCTCCAAGAAGATAGTGGAGAACTTCTGCCAGGTGAGGGGTGCTGAACCAATAGGCCTACGCCTCTCAAAAGACTCCCACTAAGTGAAAGCAGCACCAGAAAACTGAAATGTAGCAAATGAGACCCCACTGGTCTCCAAAATCCCAGTAGTACGCAGCATCCTCTGGCACTTATCTAGAAATCCCTGGGCATCCTCGCCCTCAGCACCACTGAATGTTAGAGGCTGTAATCTTCTAAATCTCTCCAGTCTACGATGCTCGTCCTCTGGCATAGCCGGAACCACGAAGTCCCGAACTGGAGCAACTGGCTGGGCTGGAACCACCCCCGGTATCTGATGGCCCTGAGTACCCTACTCAGGTGTCCGGGCAACTGGAGTCTGACGGCCTCCCCTGGCCTGAGCAAAGGTGGTACACACCGTCAAGATCTGGGCCAAGGTCTCCTGAAGACCTGGGATAACAATAGGCACTGCTGGTGCCTGAGCCTTCCCCACTGGAGTATCTGTGGCGGGAATCTAACCTTGAATAGTAAGGGGATCAACTAGCACTGCCCTGGCTGCTGCACGAGCTGGCCCCCTACCTCTACCACGGCCTCGACCTCTTACTAGTCTAGCTGGTGGCTGATCATCTTGATCGGTAGCGCGAGTCCTCACCATCTGTGAGAGAAGAAAACAACAGAAGTTTAGATTTCCGGAATCAACAACAATGGCACGACAAAATTAAAGAAAATGAGATTGTTCCTGAGGGTTCCGCAACCTCTTGAAGATAAGTACAGACGTCTCCGTGATACGCAAGAATCTACTAAACCTGCTCATGACCGTTGAGTCCTATGTAACCTAGGCTCTGATACCAAACTGTCACGAACCCAAATCCTAAACTGGCTTTGATGGCGCCTATCGTGAAACTAGGCTACCCAATAATCACATATTTACAGTTTCTTTCCAAAATCCCAACAAATTGCAAGCATTTCATAAAGTATATAGAATTTGTTAAATCCATTAGGCAAAATAAATATTTAAACAGTCCAACCAACCCAAAAACCCGGAGTCAACATGTCATGAGCATCAAAGAAAATTATTCCAAAAGGTATACTATCATAATACAAAACCCCTGAAAGAATAGCAGAGATACAACAAAAGAAGGGAAAACAGAGATGCTGCGGACGCTGAACAACTACCTCTATATCCCGAACTCCGGCCCCGCACGGAATAGATAGCTAATGCTCGGTATCTACACCTGAATCTGCACACAGGGGTGCAGGGAGTAATGTGAGTACGCAAACTCAGTAGTAATGAAAATAAATCAAGTCTAAGAACCAAGAAACACCTAAAATCAATATCATAAATTCACAATATGCACATCCTTTCTTTCCAACATATAAACATAGATATATGAAATCATGCCTTAAAAAAACATCAGAAAAATCCTTTGAACAGTGTATTTTTCAACAAATTCAAACCGAAAGATTTAGTATAAAAATGAAATAAATCATAAGTAGCCCCTCGGCAAAAAACATGAATCATAAATCGCCCCTCGGGCAGAACATCACTCAGCACCTCACAGCCACTCAGTATCAGCCCCTCGGGCAACCTCACTGTCACTAATGCCTCCCAATCACATATCACTCGGCACTCAGCACTCAACACTCAACACTCGGTAGGTACCTGCGCTCACTCAGGGTGTGTACAGACTCCGAAGGGGCTCCTTCAGCCCAAGCACTAATATCAAGCCACCTCGTGGCATATCATATCCTCACAATCAGGCCCTCGGCCTCACTCAGTCAGAACCTGTCAAAAGCCCCTCGGGCGTATCAGTAAAAATGGGGTACTCGACCCAAAACATCATTTTATATCTTAAAATAGTGTAAATCAGGCTGAGTTTCGAAAACAGTAAGCATAATGTAACTGAGTGTAAATCATCAATAAACAGTGAGGAATAGCAGCAAAAAGCCCCCAAGGGGTCTAAACAAGTCGGCACGAGGCCCCAAACATGGCTTATAGCCCAAATATAGCAATAGTCTTTAGAAAACAGTTTAACATATGATTTAGAGTAAAATACGCAACTCGATAGTTGCCACAGAGAGGACCAAGTCCAATCCAAAAATCAGTGCGCGCCACATACTCTTAATCCGACATGTGCGCCATTCTAAAAACAGTGGGAAATATGATGTCTGGGGTTTCATACCCTCAGAACAAGATTTATGACCATTACTTACCTCCACCGGCCCACAACACTAATCCGCGATGCTCTTGCCCCTCAAATTAACTCTCAATTGCTCTGAATCTAACCAAAACCAGTTTAACATCATGAATATGTGCTAAAGGAACACAACCCAATTGAAACCTATCAATTTACACAAAAATGTCAAAATTCGGCCAAACTCGAGTCCCGATCCCACTTCTCGGAATTCGATATAATTTACATCAATAGAAACCTCGTCCTCCCACGATTCTACACATACCAAGAACACCACAATCGGACCACAATTGCCTACCCAAATCGCCAAAAGAGTTTTTCCAAACCTCATCCCATTTTTCCAAACTTTTTCTACTTTAATCCTTCAAATTACAAGCCTAATCCGAACAAAAAAGCATAAAAACAATTTTTATAATCCGAGAACTTACCTCCACTGAAGACCCTCGAATTCTTTCTTCAATTTGCTCTCAATTAAGCTAAACCATATGCAACAATGGTAAATAACTAAAATTTCACGGAGGCACTCTTTTATACTGTTCTGCCCAGCTAACCCGCACCCGCAGACCTTTCCTCACACCTGCGGACCCGCACCTGCGGTCCCAGGTGCGCACCTGCGGTCCCAGGTGCGCACCTGCGAAATCCCACTAACGGACCAATTCTCGCACCTACGATCTCTTCTCCGCACCTGCGGACTCCTCCTGCCTAGCCTCCTTTCGCACCTGCGGGACCTTCGCACCTGCGGCGTCGCACCCGTGCATGGACCTTCTCTCCTGCGGCGTCGCACCTGCGGCTGCACATTCGCAGGTGCGGCCATACCAGCAGCCATTTGCTGCAAATTCCTAAATTTAAACCTCCGCCAACCATCCAAAATAAATCCCGAGCACCTCGGGGCCCCAACCAAACATACCAACACGCCCCATAGTATCATTCAAGCTTAGTCGAGCCTTCAAAACATCAAAAACAACACGAAAACACCAAAATTACATCACATTCAAACCTATGAACTTTGAAACTTCTAAATTTCGTCAATGATGCCAAAACCAACTAAAACAACTCCGATTGACCTGAAATTTTGCACACATATCCAAAATGACATTACGAACCTGCTCCAACTTCAGGAATCCCATTCCGACCCCGATAGCCTATTTTCCACTACCGAACGGAAATCGCCAAAAACTAACTTTCGCCAATTCAAGCCTAATTCTACACTGGACATCAAAACATCATTCCGAACACACTCCTAAGTGCCAAATCACCTAACGAAGCTATCTGAGCCATAAAATTCGCATTTCGAGGTCATTTACCTATAAGTCAACTTTCAGTTGGCTTTTTCAATTATTAGGCTAATTTAATAGACTAAGTGCCGCAATTCTCAGCATGACTACTCCGAACCCAAACCAACTGACCCAACACAACATAAACAGTTATTACGTGGGCGCCAAACTATTTACCTTGAAAATGGTTTTAACAATTATACTTGACTTTGTGGTTCTAAAAATATGTGATTTATCTTAATATTAGTTATTTGATAGGAAGTTTTTTAAGTGTGAGTTAGAAAAGTATGATACGCAAACTGATGTTGTCACAGAGCTGGGCCTCGAGCTGGCTGGAACAGGGAGGCCTCGAGGTCTATCTAGGGCAGTTAATAATGAGAAATCGATGAAGAAACAATGATACTGGGGGCCTCGAGAATAGCCTTTTACGGCTAATGATGGGCGATAAATGAAGACAATTAGTAAAGAGCAATAAATCTATAGAGCAATTGTTTTGAACACGTTTTAGCAAGAAAAGCAGAGAATGTTCTGTTGTTATTCAATATTTATGTGTGTTACAAAATGACAGGGGCCCCCTTTATATAGGAGGGGAAATTCCAACATAATACATGTCTAATTATGGCAAGGAAATGCTTTTGGTACAGCTGTATAATAGCTCTATACGGACTTGTACTATTCTTGCAGACCTGATCAGCTTTAACCACGTGTCCTTGGGAATTTTCCGCCTTTCCATGACGATCATCGATTCATACTGCTCCGAGGTTGACCACAGTGAACCTCCGATATGCTCCCTCGAGGGGTGTACCTCTGGGTCAAACTTCAAATTTCGCTACCAACTTCTCGAGGCCGGACATGAAATGCCACAGTGATCTCAAAATCAGATTGCCCGATTTTGATCGTATACAACTTTATCTAATAAGCATTTATTGACAACCTATAATACACGGTAAGTATAATAGATTAAATTGGGTTGTAAATTTTTTCGAAAATCATAAATTCTTTTTCTAATGCATTGAGTTTATTAAAGAGTCTCTTGCTCAAGAATGTATATATCTTTACAGCGTATCGTCGGTAAAGTCTGAAAATTCAAGACTGCAAAAGGATATGCATATAGGTAAATAAGGAAGACCGCAGCCGGCAAACTTCAAATTTTGACAGACCTTTTTTCTTATAATCATTAAAAATTAACTGTTTTACACAAACAAAAGATGTTAGAGACTACTGCTCAAGAGTTACCAGAAAAATGAGACGTAAGAGACTAATCAAACCCTAAGGTCTCTAGCTACTTTAGAGGATAAACATAACTTCATTTCTCATGGATATATAAATTACTTTAGAAACCATGAAGAATTTATTTTCAAACTCAATAAAAGTTAAGTAGGTAATTTGATCCTCGTGATTTGAATATTCATCACATAAAATGAAACGAAGGTAGTGTTGTCGATATTGTGTTAAAACATAAATTAGTATTAGAAGAAACATAAAATTTGTAAACTATAAGAAATATTCCGAGTCCACAATTTCCTTGTGCGTCTTTAAGGAATTTTAACCTCCTCACAAGTTGCCAAGGTAATGGATTAAATCCTCCCAGGATGAAACGGAATAAACCTTACTGCAACAGTGGCAATACAAACTGCAGGATACCAACGAACTCAAAGAACGGAGCAAGATCACACTTACGAATTTGAGAGAGAGACAGCGAAGTAGAATGCAGTATTTTTCAGAAGGAAATTCTGGATTTTTCAGTAAGTGAAAAGGAAGTCATGCCTCGGAATTTTTAGGCAGTGTGATGTCTGTTCAGGAAGAGGTGTCTGTTCAGAAGGGAAAGGCATCATTCAGCGTTTTGGATTATACATTCCGGTTAATTTCGTTAATGAACTGACTGACACTTAATTAATTAAATAACTTTTGTCCAAAAATAATCTTATCGATCGACAAATCCAAATCCAAAGCCAAAACCGAGTCGAGCGACGACGGCGCGAGGGTTCATTCTCTTCAACTCCTTTTAAGAGCTCTAAGAAGTGATTCTATATTTATACACACAAGTGTAGTTGTCTTTCACCAATGTGGTACAAAGTTAATGACAAATTCACTTGATTCAACTTTTGTGCAAAAATAATCTTATCGATCATTTTCCGAATCCGAATCCGAATCCGAAGACGAAGACGAAGCAGAGCCGAGCGACGACGCGAGGGTTCATTCTCTTCAACTCCTTTTAAGAGCTCTAAAAAGTGATTCTATATTTATACACACAAGTGTAGTTGTCTTTCACCAATGTGATACAAAGTTCATGACAAAGCTCACTTGATTCAAATTTTCACTTCCCTCCATTTTATTTTGCACCATTTTCCAATTCACACTCCTTGTCTTTAAAGTCCAATGACTTTAAAGTCCAACAGGTAGTACGAATAAACGATAGAAAAGATCTAATACTAGACATTGTTAAGTATAACAATGGATCCATGCAGGTAATTTAATCTTGAAGACGTATGTTCTAACCTCTGTGTCATGGTTCAATGGAATCCCGCATTGATGTTCAATCTATAATGTTTCATCCTGGATGTGTCATGTAATAGATGAGCTAGGTTTCTACCGTATACATCTTTAATACATATACGAGGTCTGTTGGATTAACGTGACCCCTAGCTTACAAGTTAGGCTGTCTCTGCTCTACACTATGAATATATATTACTCCTAGCTAGCATGATGAATAAACTTAATATCACATAAACAAGCATTAACTGCACTCCCATTAAATCTTAGAAAAGAAGAATAATGAAACTTAGAACCAACCATGATTTACTCATCATAATTATGTCCCAGTAAACAGGGTTTTGTGCTGGTAAATAGCTAGATTACGTCGGTAAATATTTAAAATCAGTGGCATCAACATCTGTTATGTTATACACATCAGAATTCACTAAATACTAGCATATCTAGAACGAAATCTTTCACTCACAAAGCAAGAAATTTTTCCCTTTGGGAGGAGTTTATTTTAGGTAGTGACAGGGTAAATTAAACAATATTTATACTATTAGATCACTTGAAAGTAATTGTTAGTCACTTTATCTAATAAGCATTTATTGACAACCTAGAATACACGGTAAGTATAATAGATAAAATTGGGTTGTAATCTTTTTCGAAAAACATAAATCCTTTTTCTAATGCATTGAGTTTATTAAAGATTTTCTTGCTCAAGAATGTATATATCTTAACAGCATATCGTCGGTAAAGTCTGAAAATTCAAGACTGCAAAAGGATATGCATATAGGTACATAAGGAGGACCGCAGCCGGCAAACCTCAAATTTGGACAGACTTTTTCTTTCTTATAATCATTAAAAATTGACAGTTTTACACAAACTAAAGATCTTAGAGACTGCTGCTCAAGAGTTACCAGAAAAATGAGACTGTTTTACTTCGAAAAATTAAGTAACAATTAGATTTGATTCGTGATTTTAAAGATATGTGATATAATTCAATACTAATTAATAAACAAGTAATATAGGGTTTAAATGAATAAGATTGATAAATCAAACCAATGATACTAGAGCAGCAAGGGACTTCGAGCTCGATGTTTCTCGATGACCTCGAGGTAGTTAGAGATGATAAAGCAGGGACCTCGAGCTCGGAGTTTGATTAAAACCTTGAAATCGGGCTCCCCGATTTCGACCGTATACAAAAACGTACGAGAATAATCAAACCCTAAGGTCTCTAGCTACTTTAGAGGATGAACATAACTTTATTTCTCATGGATATATAAATTACTTTAGAAACCATGAAGAATATATGTTCAAACTCAATAAAAATTAAGTAGGTAATTTGATCCTCGTGATTTGAATGTTCATGACATAAAATGAAACGAAGGGAGTACGAGTAAACGATACAAAAGATCTAATACTAGACATTGTTAAGTATAACAATAGAGCCATGCAGGTAAGAGGCATCATATAAAAGAGCTACCAGCAAATCCTTAAAAAATCTCTGTATCTCACAAGATCTGCTAGGTGGCAGGCTTATTACCCTCACAAGCTAGAAATTCAATGGACACCCATATTTGCCCTAAGCAGAATAACCAGTTGTAGAAATGAACTAATAAAATATTCTTCTTTTAATTTCTTGATGTAGCAAAGGATCGGACCAAGGTGCTTGATTCCCCACAAAAAAAGAAACTGATTCATTCATTCAAAATTTCTTGATCTTCTTCATCATCATTATCCTCGTGAACAACAAATAAATGTCCACTTTTCTTCTGACGAATATTTTTCGAAGAAGGTGGTGATGATAATGATGATGTTTTGAGGTTTTTAGGATGAGGATAGTAATAGTAATGAGTATGGAGAACATAAGATCTGGATCTTGGTAGTGGTGAGGCAGAGAACATTATGATTACTCGCGTTGAAAGGAAGGAGAGAAGAGTCAGAAAGAAAGAAAAACCCTTCACGATTATTTTCGTGCAGACCCTTTTTGCTTTTTCACATAAGAAAACACTGTACGTTCCGATAAGGTGAGAGAATTGCGAAAAAATAATTTTTAAATTATCATGTCATTTAAATAGTATATTATTTATACTAAAAAACAGATACCAATTAAATTTTGTATGTGATTTTAAGAACATGCGGATTAATTCAATACAAATGATAAATGACGTTAGATTAAACAAATAAATGACGTAATAAATTATCAAACCGATTAAGGGGGTGTTCCCGAACTCAGTAGCAACCTAATGAAATGCATGTTTTCGATCTCGGGCTCACAATAATGAAGAACTGATGAGAAAAAGTAAGAACTTTGAATAGAGAAAATAAGAGTATATTGCCTTGATATGTGTGTTACGATGTGTTTATCAATAATAAGCTTTCCACTTTATATATTAGGGGAGTTTTACTCTAAGTACAATTCTAAAAACGGTAAAAATCTTCCGTTTCGACGATCACTGATCTTTTGCTGATACGAGCCGAGATTCACGCTGTGATGTCCGATTGGGTAAGGTTATCACGGCACTTTATTAGTCGTGTGCAGCTGCTCGGTGATGCTCTCCGAAGTCTCAACCCTTAAATTGGACCTCGAGGATATGACCACGATATCCCCGAGGGTAGGCGTCTACCCGAGCCTTGATACGAGGGGTTCTTTGTTCTGACTCCAATTCGTTACAGTCATCTTCCTGCTCTGCTTGGCTCACTGGGAAATCGAGTCATGTAACGGGCTCGGTTTTACCCATATACAGAGAGTACCCTCATTTCTCAAAGAGTAGGCTAGCCGAAATGATGGGAAACGATAGATGAATCTGGTTCCTTCGTTTGTAAGTTACGATGGGGATTCAAAATGTCCTATCAATAACGTCGTTCTGACTTCGAACACGTATTGCTCACTAGCGGGTTGCCTCTGAATGAGAAGCGTCGGCTGTTTCCCTAAAAGCCTCTTTACTTCGTCCTTTTCTACTTTCTGATCAAACAGCAATCTTCGAGCCATCAACCATCATCAAAACCTTCTTTAAATCTTCATCCTTATTCTTCCATCTTCAGAGCAATCTTAGATTGCTACCTAAAATTTCTTCAAATCTTCATACCCTGTTCTTCATCTTTAAAACCCGTTTCTCCAAAACTTCGTGTTTATTTCCCGTATTTTCAAACACTCCCCTAGATGATAATGGAAAAAACACTGAAAATTGTTCCTCAACAAGTTGCCCCTTCATCTTTTCAACCTGCCGCCGGTACTGAAGCGATTAACCCTGAGGTGGTTGCCCTCGAAGTGGCTCCCCCGTTGCGGCAGCTAACGAACCATCCGTCGAGTCTTTTATCCCCGGGGGCTACTCAACCGTAGAAGACTTGAAGGTCGAGAAGCCTTATTGCAAACAGGACCAGGGCAAAGGGGTCTCAATATATATATAAATATATATATATATATATATATATATATATATATATATATATATATATATATATATATATATATATATATATATATATATATATATATATATATATATATATATTCGGTGACCGAGGACATTCTTTACATAGTTCTTAAGGATTGCGATTGGGAAGGCAAGGATGTGGTAATCCCTGGGCACGAGGACGCCGTTACTACCCATGTGAAGGGGTAATTAAGTGTTTACACTTATCCCTTCACATTGGTCCTAGTGGACCCGATAAACCTGGAATTTTGCAAGAGGTATGAATTGTGCCTCGGGCAAATCCATCTATCACCGTGAAGACCCTTCTTCGATACTTCGTGAACAAGACCGAATCTTGTCGGTTCACGATTGAACAACTGTTCCGATTATATAGTCCCCGGATGTTCCGAGGGGGACTGATCAAGCTTATACGCCGGACCAGCAAAGCCCCCTTCTCCAGTATCAATGAAGATCGAGACTGGGGCTGGCAGGGACGCCTTGTTCGGGTGAAGACCAAGGATTTGATCCCCCCAGAATAAATTCCATTCCTTGAGGAATGGAATGCGTCTCGTAAGTGCAACTCCTTCATCAAAATTTCTTCTTCTTTTATTTAGATCTTTTCATTTATGTTTGAGGTTGTGCAACCGTTACCCAGGTTTCGAATGCGTTCCCTCGGTTAAAGAAATGGATCGAGGGCATATGTACTTAGATTTCCTACTTTGAGCGCACGTGGCGCGGACTCTCAAAGGGATGATGGGAAGCTCGTTCTCATGGTCTCTTTCCGAATAGACAACATTACGTCTCCGCTTTATACTATACTAACCCCTATTCTTTATCATTGCAGGTTTGCTTAAGACCACCGAACTTAGGCCTTCGTAAGGGTACAAAGATGTGCCCCTACCCGTTGATCCCTCTATTGTTGCCGCGGAGGGGAAGAAGAAGAGAAAAAGAAAACCCTCGGGCTCCCCGAGCTCCAAAGATAAGAAACCGAAGAAGTGGGTGCTCCGCAAGCCCTGGAGGGGCTCCAGTCTACCTCTGATTACCTCCTTTGGCTTAGGTACAAGCCGGAGGATGAATCTGTCTTTGTAACTCACGGGACGACCACCTATCCCGAGGATTGGGATGCATCTGAGGGGGAGAATCGCGAGACGGATCCCCCTCCAACTCAAAAAGCCGACGCAAATCCCTGGGGTGAAACTTCCTAGGATGGATGTTCTGCACCGAAGGGAGTGCCTGACATAATTGAGATCTCGGGGACGCCCTCTTACTCCGTGTCTATGCTCGAAGAAGCCCAAGCAAGGAAGGAGAAATCTAATGCAGGGGGCTCATGGCGTGGTCGATCCCTTTCATTCCTGTTTTGACAGCATGGACTCGTCTGTCTTGGAAGACTTTTTCGGGCTTGGAGACTTGGAAGTGCCGAGAAAGGATCCGTCTTTAGAAGTCGGAGGGTTAAACTCGAGCCCAAAGTTAGTCAACTAGTTCCCCACCGCGAGTATGAACCCCAGCCGTAAGAGGTCGATAATCATCACTGTCTCGGAGGATACCCGGGTTTTTCTGCTCTCGTAAGAGTAGCGAGCCACCTTCGATGCTTGGTGACCGAAGAAGACCAGGAGAAAATGAATGAGGTGGACGTGTTATGCCTGTTCAATGAGGCACATCGGGCATTTAATCGGGAAATGTATCATTACTCCCTTTCGACCTTTGACTTAGTCCTTGATATTTCTCATGTCTTATTTCTTATACCCTTTTGCAGGCCTCGACACTCCATCACGAAAGCTTTCTTCGGTACCGAGTTGAGGTTAAACAGCTCGAGGCTGAGGTCAAGGAGCTTGCTGAGAAAATAGGCATGTATAAGCTTCTCAACGAGCGACACGAAGGGGCCGTTAAGAATTTCCAAGCCGAGCCGGATGCGGCTCAGAAGGAGCATGCTGACTTGGTGGAAAAGGTAAACGTTTTCGAAGTTAGTAATGAAGACTTAGCCATGGCGACTAATGACCAAACCCCGCAGGTTGAACAAAAGATTGACCAGATCTACCAACTCCAAGTTGAAATGAATGAGGTCCGAGCCATGGCCGATGGTTTGAAGAGAAAAATGGACTGACTGTCTTGGGAGAAAGAACCCGCCCAAGCACAGTTGGCATCGTTCGAGGTTCAACTCTGGGTAGCAAAACAAAAAGCCGATAAGAGGTCCCAGTTGAACGATGAACTCTGATCACAATTGAGCTCCAATTTGGCAGAGAAGGATGCCCTCGACAACGAATGTGTAGCTATAAAGTGTCAGCTACTCAAAAATTCCACCAACGCTGAAGAGATGGTGGCCCAGTATAGGACTGATTTTGAAGCAGCCGAGGCTCACATGAAGACTACTGCTGAGTACGTGAGGCGTCTATCCTGGAGGGAGACCCTCGAGGAGATTCATGCCCGAGGCTTCGACCTGTCGGCTGAGATCAAGGAGGCGAAGACACTTGAGGTCGAGGCCAAGAAGCTAGCTGAATCGGACGATGAAGAAGGCTCTAAGGGATCAGAAGAACCCGAAGATGAAGAAGGCCCCGACGGCTCTGGTGACGGGTCGGGTCCTAGTGAAGATCAGGCGTAGATGACTTAGGATTTTTTGTTTTTGTTTTTTTACTTTGTACATTTATTTTGTTGAGGCCGTTTTTATTGGCCTTTGTAAAGACATTCCGGAATTTATATAAAGTTTCTTCCCTTTTGGCAATTTTCAAATCTATCATCTTTAGCATGCCTTTTACAATTACAAATATTTTCAAATGCCTTAGCACGAAATCAAGCGTAGTAATAAGTCATTTTTTGGAGGTCCAAACAAGACTCATCCTCTATGCAAGTTTTTCTTGAAACTTATGGGGGCTCAGAGTGACCACAAGCTTTCCCCTAGATGCTCGTTTAAATGTTTTTAGACTATATCTTTGCCAAGGGTAACCTTTGAACATGTTTGGAATTTTGTTGAAGGCCTTATGTTTTGATTACGGGCTTGGGACATCTCCGAACCATTTTAGGGTGGTCGTAGCCTTTCAGTTTTGAGCCTTTCCTACTAGGTTTTGTGCATCCGGATTTCGATAACCCGAGGCATCCGAACTTATCAAGGACGGAAGTTTCCGAGGGTAGCTCTTTGGTCTCGGATAGGGGTGGCCCTTTCGATGGTTCCTGAGTAGGAATAACCCTTAGGCTCGATACTTTTAAAAAGCAAAAATGTTTGTTAGCAAGGTAGGAACTTCCTTTAACATCTGTGTGTAACATACAAGATTGTATAAAAGATCGCATTATGGTCGAGGCGACCTACGCGGACGTGGTTCATTTGACCGTTTGGCCCTTACAATGAATCCTAACCTTTGAGCCTAGACTGTTTGAGCATAAAATTTCCTTCCATGCTAAAAATCATGACCCGAGGGTGATGGCCCCCAGTATTCGAGGTCGATCTACGAGCAGACTCTGATACTGTTGATGCGTCCATTGACTCCAATTCAAAAACGAACTTCGATTCTAAGATAGCACGATTTATTGTTGCCTTGTTAAAACCTAGTCGGAAAACCCATTTGGGACAAACCGGTTCAAGGGAAATAGAGTGCAACACGTGCTTTCAGGCCTAATAAACTACATTCTCCTTTGGTTGTTGCCTGCAAGTGTTAGCCCAATTTGTAATAAAATAAATAAAAGAAAATGAATGATGGCGTACCTTAGCAGTAGTATCGTTTTAAGTGGGTCATATTCCAGTTATTTGGTAGTTGTGCGGCGTTTCCCCCTTCGAGTTTATACGAACCTTTACCGGTAATCCTGATGACTCGATACGGACCTTCCAAATTCAGTCCTAGCTTTCCTCTATCCGGGTCCGAGTGTTCTGTGTTACTCTTCTTAACACTAAGTCCCTAATGTTGAAGTGTCATAGGTTGGATATTCAGTTGTAATATATTTCTATCCACTACTTTTGGGTGGCCAACCGGACTAGAGCAGCCTCGCGCCTCTCATGCAGTAGTTCTAGGCTCGTGCTCATGGCCTCACCGTTTGATTCTTAGATTGCATATTGGAACCTGAGGCTCGGTTCTCCTAGCTCAACGATATTAGTGGTTTGGCATCGTAGACCAAGGAAAACGGGATAGTCCTGGTACTCGATTTTGAGGTCGTGCGATACGCCCACAAGACTTTGGGCAGGATTTCCTTTCACTTCCCTTTGGAATCGGTCAACTTTTTCTTGAGTTTTGAAGGATTATTTTGTTTGTAGACTCCGCATGTCCGTTTCCAATAGGGTGTTGAAAAGATCTTTTTATTCTTATGGTCCTCGAAAAAAATACTGATCTTGCTGACAATGAGTTGCTTTTGTTATCACACACTATCCCGGTCGGTATAGAAAACCGGCATATTATGTGGCCCCAAATGAAGTTGATGACTTCTCTTTCCCTAAACTTCTCAAACGCGTGAGTTTCAACCCATTTAGATAAATAGTCAGTCATAAATAGTATAAATTGAGCCATACCGAGTTCCCATGGTACGGGACTGACAATGTCCATTCCCTATTTCATGAACGGACATGGCGCCAGGACATAGTGTAGTAACTCCCCGGGTTGGTGGATCATTGGTGCATGCCTCTGACAACCGTCGCATTTTCGCATATGTTTCTCCATGTTGACCTAGTAATAGCCGGCTCTGAAATCTTACGAACCAACGATTTTACCCCCGAATGGTTTCTGCTGGTGCCTTCATGAACTTCCCTCAAAATGTATTTGGTGTCTCCCGGTCGCAAGAATATGGTGAGTGGGCCATCGAAAGTTCTTCTGAACAGAGTATTATTTTCGGACAGGCTAAACCTGGCCACCTTCGTGCGTAGAGCTCCTGATTCTTTGGGACCCGAGGGCAGCTTCCCGATCTTCAGGTAGTCTATATACTTGTTTCTCTAGTCCCAGGTTAAACTTCTCGAGTTTATCTCAGCATGTCCTTCTTCTACTACCGATTTCATTAGTTGTACAACTGTCCCTGAACGGAATTCGCCGTCATCAACCGACGACCCTAAGTTAGCCAAAACATTTGCTTTACTATTTTGATCCTGGGGAACGTTTTATAGTGTCCATTCCATGAATCGATGTAGCGCTTCCTGTAGTTTATCCAAGTATCTTCGCATTAGTTCCTCTTTTACTTTTAATGTCACATTGGCTCGATTTAGATTATGGAGGGAATCACATTTAGCTTCGATCACTTCGCCCCTAGGCTTTTAGCTAATTCGAGACCTGAAACCATGGCCTCACACTCGGCCTCATTGTTAGTCAATTTCATAGTACTAATAGATTGTCTAACTACGTTACCCGTGGGTGACTTCAACATGATGCCAAGTCCGGACCCTTTTGTGTTTGAGGCACCGTCTGTAATGAAGGTCTAGATTTTGGAGGGAGTCCCTGAGTTCAACAACAATTCTCTTTCGACTTCGAGTATTAGGGCCAACGAGAAGTCGGCTACGAAGTCTGCCAAAATTTGAGATTCGATATTCGATATCGTACCCGCTTTTCCATGGCCCATTTGGCCAATCGTCCTGAGAGCTCGGGTTTGTGCATTATGTTTCTAAATGGGTAAGTAGTTACGACACATATGTGATGGCATTGAGAATATGGCCTTAACTTCCTGGAGGCGCTTAGCAAAGTGAGCGCCAATTTCTCTAGGTGAGGATACCTTGTTTCGTCCTCGCCAAAGTCCTTCTAACATAATAGATAGGAAATTGTATACCTTTCTCTTCCCTGACTAGGACTCTGCTTACCGCTACCTTGGAAACCGCTAAGTATAGGTACAACTACTCGTCTGCCTACGGAGTATGAAGTAAAGGTGGACTCGAAAGGTACCACTTGAGTTCATCCAAAGCTTGCTGGAACTCCGGGGTCCACGAAAAGTAATTCTTCTTCTTCAGCAATGAGAATAAACAATGGTTCTTATCGGAGGACCTTGATATGAACCGATCCACGGCAGCTATACGCCCGGTTAACCTTTGAACGACCTTGACATTGTCCACTATGGTGATGTCTTCTATAACTTCGATTTTGTTGGGATTGATCTCTATTCTCCAGTTAGACACCATGAATCCAAGGTTCTTCCCGGACCTGACCCCAAATGCGTATTTCTCCGGGTTCAGCTTCATATTATATTTCTTCAGTATGTTGAAGGTTTCCTGCAAATGTTCCAAATGACCCTCTGCTCACAGGGACTTAACTAACATGTCGTTAATGTAAAACTTCATTGATTTTCCTATTTGTTCATCGAACATCCGGTGTACTAGGTGTTGGTAAGTGGCACCGATGTTCTTTAGTCTGAACGACATTACGTTATAACAATAGGTGCCATATTTAGTGATGAAGGAAATTTTTGCCTGATTTTCCAAGTCCATCTGGCTCTGGTTGTAGCTGGAATAGGCATCGAGAAATCTGAGTATCTCGTGGCCGGACTTCGCATCAATCATGCCATCGATTTTAGGCAAAGGGAAAGAGTCCTTAGGTCATGCCTTGTTCAAGTCCTTGTAGTCTACACACATCTTAATGTATTTCCCTTTTTAGGCACTACTACTACGTTTTCTAACCAATCCGGGTACTTAACTTCCCGAATGGAACCTATTTTAAGGAGTTTGGATACCTCGTCTTTGATGAATGCGTGTTTGAATTCGGACTGAGGCCTCCTTTTCTGTTTAACCGTGTGGAACTTCGGGTCCAAGATCCGCTTGTGAGTGGTTATTTCTAGCGATATCTCTGTCATATCAAGGTGGGACAAAGCTAAATAATCTATGCTAGGTATAAGGAATTCAATAAGTTTCTTCCTGAGCTCGGGAGTTAGCTCTGTGCCTAAGTATACCTTTCGATCGGGCAATTTCTCGATCAATCTAACTTTCTCCAGCTTCTCAACCATTGAATTGGTGGCATTGGAATCGTCAGGGGCTATGAACAACCTAGGGACTCCGTAATCATCATCCTCACATGTTTCCTGGTTTTCTTGTTCGACTAGAGCTAGTGTCGGTGATTGCTATTTGGTTTCTTCCTTGGTAACCTAACTCGAGTTCTTTACTGTCGAGAGTGTGGATATCATAGTTATCTCATCTACCAGAACATTTCTTTTGTGGCCGACTGTTCTCCGTAAACAGTCTTGATCCATCCAGGTGTGGGAATTTCAACGCCTAATGTAGTGTCGAGGATAATGCCCTCATGTTGTGAATACACGGCCTTCCAAATAGAGCATTGTATCTCATATCTCCTTCGATCATATAGAACTTTATTTCCTGAACGGTTCTAGTGGTGTTTACCGATAGGGTTATCTCCCCTTTAGTAGTCTCGTATGCCATGTTAAATCCATTTAAAACTCGGGCTGCAGCCACTATTTTGTCTTGTAGACCTAGATGTTCCACGACCCTCGATCTGATGATATTTGCCGAGCTACCTGGATCAATTAAAACACGCTTAACTCGAGATTTATTTATGATTACAGATGTTACCAATGCATCATTATGTGGTTGCACGATGCTTTCCGCGTCCTTGTCGTTGAAAGATACAGTTTCCTCCGGCACATAATCTCGAGTCTATTTTCCCTTGTAATGGGCACCTTAGTGCGCTTTAACTTCGGCCCTTGGGGGACGTCAACTCCACCAATGATCATGTTAATGATGTGCTGAGGTTCCTCTTGCTTGATCTGCTTGTTGGAGTCCCTATTCCTAAATTTATTTTTGGCTCGATCACTCAGAAATTCTTGGAGGTGTCCGTTATTGAATAACCAGGCTACTTCTTCTCTCAGTTGTCGGCAGTCTTCGGTTCTGTGGCCGTGAGTGCCATGATACTTACTCATTAGGTTAGGTTCCCTTTAGGTATGATCGAATTGCAATGGTCGAGGCCACTTAGTATCTTTGATGCGTCTGATGGCTGATATGATACCAGCGGCATCGAGGCTAGAATTGTATTTTGATAACCTTGGTGCGTCAATAGTCCCAATGGATCTATGGAAACTGTTTTTGCTCATCAGTCCCTGGTAATTATGACCTCGATCGCTTCTTCTTTCACTCGTCGCACGGTTGCGTTCATACCCATTACCCCTTCGATCTCCACTTTAAGGTTGATACCGATGTCTATTCGATCTTTGCTCATGATTGATGACTCTTTTGGATCTGTCACTATTTCTGACGGGATAAACGGATCCGGAAGGTGCCCTGAGCTGATCGTCTTTGACCCTAATTTTTGATTGGTAGTTGTTATTGACGTCGGCCCAAGTTACTGCCGGGTATTCTACCAAATTTTGTTTCAACTACTACAAAGCCAATGAGCCTTGGGGGTTGATTCCTTGGGTGAATGCCTTAATGGCCCAATCGTCTACGAACGGAGACAGGTTCATCTGTTCCATTTGAAACCTCGACAGGAATTCCCAGAGCATCTCGTTATCTCTTTTCTTTACTTTGAAAAGGTCTGACTTCCTAGTCTCGACCTCAACGGCCCCACTGTGGGCTTTTACAAAGGCATATGCAAGCATAGAAAACGAGTTAATATAATTAGGGAGTAAGTTGTGATACCATATTATAGCTCCTTTTGCTAAGGTTTCTCCGAACCTTTTGATCAGAACAAATTTGATTTCGTCATCTTCCAAGTCGTTTCCCTTGTGGCACACGTGTAGGAGGTCACATGTTCAGTTGGATCACTTGTTCCATTATACTTTGGAATTTCGGGCATACAAAACTTATTTGGGAACGACTTTGGAGCTGCGCTTGGAGGGAAAGGCTTTTGGACAAATTTCTTGGAATCCAGGCCCTTCAGTATCGGTGGTGCTCCTGGGATTTGAGAGACTATGGAGTTATAGGTCTCTATTTTTTTCGTTGGCTTCGATTTTCTTTTCTCCCACTTCCACCCGTTTTGTCAGTTCCTCAAGAATCTTTATTATCTTGGCGGGTTCATCTACACTCGGCCTTTCTATGGCCGCTTCGTCTCTGTGAGTGTTTTCCCGAGATGGCTCGGACTCAACTCTGCTGAGGGCAAAGTTTTTATTCTGGAACTGGGCTATTGCTGCTCGTTGAGCCAGTAACATTTCGAAGATCACCCTCAAGTTGATCCTATCACCTTCGCCATCGTGTGTACTCTGTGATATCGATCGGGCTCCCCCCCCCCCCCCCCCCCCCCCCCCCCCCCCCAAATGATGTTTTCGGGGTCAACAGGAATGTTTGTAGCCTCGTGCTAGTTAGCATCGATCAGATCCGCGACTGAGACTCCGTTGGGGTCAACGGGGGGCACCTTGTTTCCAGAACCACATTGTTGTTCTCGCCATGGTGGCCAGACTCAGCATCGATGTTCAAATGGGCAGATTGGGAGTTTGATATTTTTAATTTGCCCTGAAAGATCAAGTGTAAAATAGAGTGCGTTATGAAAATTTGTATCAAATTGCCACTATTATCCTTAGCCCCACGATGGGCATCAAACTGTTTACCCTAAAAATGGATAATAATTAAATTTATATGTGGTTTTAAGGAAATGCGGATTAATTCTGTACAAATGATAAATGATGTTAGATTAATAAATAAAAGATGTAAAAAATTTCCAAATCGATTAAGAGGGTGATCCCGAACTCAGCAACATCTTAATGAAATGCCTGCCTTTGATCCCGGGCTCACAATAATGAAGAACGGGTGAGAAAAAGTAAGAACTTTGGATAGAGAAAATAAGAGTATATTGCCTTGATATGTGTGTTACAATGTGTTTATGAATAGTAAGCTTCCCCCTTTATATAGTAGGAGAGTTTTACCCTAAGTACAATTCTAAAAAAGGTAAAAATCTTCCGCTTCAACGATCACTAGTCTTCCGTTGATACGAGCAGAGATTGCTGTGATAGCTGGTTGGGTACGGATATTACGACCCTTTGTTAGTCATGTGAAACTGCTCGGTGATGCTCTCCGAAGTCTCAAACCTTAAATCGGACCTCGTGGATATGGCCCTGATATCCCCGAGGGCAGGCGTTTGCCCGAGCCCTGATACAAGGGGTTTTTCGTTTGGACACTGATACATTATGGTCATCTTGCCGCTTCGCTTGGCTCACCGGCAAATCGAGTCATGCAACGGGCTCGGTTTTACCGTATACATATATATTTCTAGATTTTTACTTATATTTATATTGTCATCTCATGTGAAGTAAATCAACAGAAAAATAAAAAATATTACATACTATAATAAATAATGATAACATAATATTTTTAGAAAATCAACAGATATTAGTTAAAATCTTATAAGTGAGATTTATATGACATAAGGTAAATTATCTAATACGTGTGATCGATGAATATTAGTTACACTTGTTAGGATCGAAATGACAAGGTATCATGTATAAGTTAAGAACACAAAAATTCAATGATAATATATCAGACAATAAAGAAAAGCATAGTAAAAGAGACATAATACTACAATATTGTTTGGTCAATTGACCTACATATGAGAAAATTAATATAAAAGAAGGTATAAAATCATTTAGAGAATACTCTCCACCAAAACAAGAATTTTTTAATGACTACATTAATTTTATAGAGAAAGAGGTTAACCATATAGAGAGAATTTTATACCTCCTCCAAGAAAGAGGTTAACCAAATACAGAAGAATTTTATATTACTTTTGGAAAAACTAAATTAATTATGATAAATATTATTGTCCTTCCTTTTAGAAAAGTAAAATTCAAATATATTAACAAAATTTGGATAAACCATAACAATTCTCCCTTTCAGCCTGAATTTTCTTCAAAATCTCGATTCATCTTCTTCATATAATCTTCATCATTGTGCTTGACATGGTTAGAAGTAGGCATGGTTAAAAATTGGTGCCTTAAGCGTTAAAAGTGAGAATGAGTTAAAAATATTGGACCACATTAAAAGTGAGTAGGATTAAAAATAAATTCATCTATTAAAAACGAGGAAGGCTAAAATGGAACCCATACTAAAAGTGGAGTTCATGTATTAAAAGTAAGCATGAGGTAAAAACATATTTTTCCGAATAGAAATCTTTCATTATCGTCAAATTGTTTGTAGCTTTATCACTCGACTTGAACCTATATTTAACCTTGCTATGTGTCACGACCTCAATTTTCCTTCGAAGGATATCGTGATGACACCTAGTCTCTACGACTAGATAAGCCTAACAAATAATGATGAGTGAACAGGTATAAATTAACAAGTTACTGAAAACAACTGAATAATAGATAAAAACGTTCCAAGAACAGAATCTCTCAAAGATAATACAACTAGAGTACTAATACATCATCGTCTAAAAGAAAATGCAACAGGGAGTAAATAGCGATGGTGACTCCTAGGTCTGCAGACGTGGAGAAGGTATACCTTGAGTCTCCCAAGCAGCAACTCCGTCAACCTCTAACGTCCGGCATGAGTAGATGTACCTGGATCTACACAAAAATATGTGCATAAGTGTAGTATGAGCACACCATAACGGTACCCAATATGTAGAGATCACGGTGCGCGTGCAACGCGAGCCTGCGTGTGGGCATAAAGTTTTGGGCTAAAATTATAAGGATATTTTGGTCTTTGAGCAAATTTTACACGATATAAAAGTTTCTTTTCGCCTCCACAACCACTATCTCGACCTGAAAAGAAGAGAACACTACTTTTGAAGCAAGTAAGGGCTTGGAAGAGTCCAAAAACTATCATAATTGAAGATTTAAAGAGTTTCTCTCAACTATTTTTTATTTTTCGTTTATTATGGAGATTATTTTGAAAATATTCATTATGTTCTTTAGTACAAATATGAGTAGCTAAATCCATATCTAGGGTATTGATGAACCCGTTGTTGGGCGGTTTTGAGTAAATACCCCTGACGCATTGATACTTATTCTATTTGTTTGGCTATTTAATGGATTCAATTTTTTGAGCTCGCAATTGTTTATGTCCTATTTTTTGTTATTCTTGGGAAAGATTGACATGGTTGGGTCAGCAAAATAACAATACTCCGGGCTGAATTAAGGAATTACTTAACCCGATTTAGAATCATTATGGGGACATCATGATTCGACAATGACCTAGAATTGGACGAGTTGATTATCTTAATTATTTTGGGAAAAATAATTCAAGAATGGTGTCATTAGTAGTTGGGAAGCTCTAGTGAACAACTTTAAGTCCAAAGTTGATAGAATATGTCAAACAAAGTTTCATGATTTCATTCAGAGTTAGCCCGACAATTGAGGGATTCTCTACCTTAGGCCTTTTTATCATCTAAAAATCTCTTAAGTTATTCTCGACTTATAGTTAAGTTTGTTGTTTGTTAGTCGACTCTAATCCATTAGCTAATATCCACAAAAGCCAAGTATATTTTTCCTTCTCTGTTCAACTTAGATTATTTAGCAATTGAGTCAACTAGAACGCTTCATAGCTCCCTATGAGATTGGACCCCGACTTATAATTGAGTAAATTATATTGCATATGACGGTAACATATCTCTTATCGATGTATGTTTTGGATCTCATCAATTTTGGCGCCATTGAACGGGAACTAACAGTTTAAGTTTTAGTTGATAAAATAAAATTGCCAAGTGTTTAAAGTTGATTTTTTTATTTCGATCTCATTCCTAACAGTTAATCTTGGTGCGTGCAGGTGTATGCCTAGAAAGCCCTCGAAGACTGGTGAACTTTTTGAAGCTTCTTCAGAACCTGAGCGAGCATTCAACACATTAAATTGTGAAAACAAGAAAAACAAGCAATCACTGATACAACAAGATTAACTTGAACTTGGAATCGAAATGGGAGACAATCTAAACAATAATAACGAGATCAACAACAACCTTAATCCATGTGTTGTTCCGCTTGTGCCAGAAGCCCCTCTATATTACTGGGCTTAGCCCACTGTTAATAACTTGGCAACAAAAATTGCATTCCCACAAATACAAGTCGAGAGTTTTTAGATTACAAACAATATGCTTCACTTATTGCAAAATAAAGGACTGTTCTCAGGAAAGGAATTTGAAGATCCACAACAGCACCTAAGAAACTTTTTGTCAATATGTGTTACTCAGAGGCAACCAAATGTGACACCATTAGCAACCAGATTGCTCTTGTTCCCATTTTCAGTAATTGGGGAAGTACAAATTTGGCTGAATTAACTCCCCATCAATTCTCTTACTACTTAGGACGAACTAGTCAAATAGTTTTTGAACAAATTTTTCCCACCAAATAAGACGGCAAAGCAGGTTGATGAGATCCTACAATTCAAGAAAAAGCCAATGGAAAATTATAGGATACATGGGAAAGGTTCAAGGGGATGCTAGTAAAGTGTCCACATCATGGTATTCTAGAGAAGATGCCGCATAAGAGGTTTTACATGGAGCTCACTGGCAGTTTAAAGGCTAATGTTGATGCTTCTGCTGGTGGAGCATTTATGAGAAAATCATTTATTGAAGCAAGACAACTTCTGGATAAGATGGCTTAAAATTCAAGCTGGCATACTCGAGATGCACCAATCACTCCTATATTTCATTCAGTAGCACTTGATCCGAATAACACTAATGCTGAAAATATTGCTACTCTTATGACCAAATGAATGGTCCAAAACACTCAAATACCTAGCCCAATTACCCCATCCCAAAGATAAACGACCCATGTCTAATACCCGGTCACCACCCGCTTCTAAACGACTCGCCCATCTAGTTTTTGATCTCAGTCGTTGATCTCTCAAGATCAACGTCCATCGTCCACTTCCCCCTTTTTAATTAACCTAACCCAGAAACCCTACCCTATTTCCTAAAGACCACTGCCTCTATTCTCTCTATCACTCCTCTCTTCTTCACCAAAACCTAGCCGCCTCCTCCTAAATCCCTCTCTTAATCCCACTGATAATGGGATTCGATTACATGTTTTTGCCATATTGGACCCCGTGTAGTACAGGTTGTTCGTTTGTGGTGTTACCAAAGGGCTTGCCTAAACATGGCAAGCAATATCTTCCGAAATCGAGATCTTTGATTTCAAGCATTATTTCGTCTATATACGTTCAATACTACTATGTGAATTCGATTTTATTTGGATTCTTCTGATTTACAATTTTCCTAAAAAAACTAAGGTTTACAGATTTTCTCTCTTAAATTGATTTCAAATCGATTTGCATGTTTATTTCCTTGTTTGTTGCTTAAATTACTCTGTTTCCTTATATGGTTGCTCGATTTTGACTGCTACATAAACCTATCCCCATTTCCCTTTTGGACAAACCTTTTTGTAATCGCTGAAATTTCCACTAAAACCTAAAGATCTTCACTCTATTGTTTGATTATTCTCTTGTTCTATTTTGGCTTTTGGACGATTGAAATCCAAGGCTACCGGAATTCCTATTTTATCGACCTTCCTTGGGTGTGAGCATTTCCCTGGGTTCCTTGAAGCCCTTGGGAACTTGACGCATCTAAGGTTCTGGGTTATACAACTTTGTTGACGTTCAAAGTGATTCTGTTCTTTTCTTGTTTGTCTACTTGTCAATTAGTAACCAGTGAGTTCTTAACCTTTGGAATGTTCATTCTCTTATGTTCCTAATTAGCATATTCATGCCTCATAAATTGCATAACCTAATGTGTTTTCTAGACTATCTCTATGTATAACTCTGCTTATGATATGAACCTCTCTAGCATTTGCTCATGCCTAAATTGTCAGTTCTAAAATGTATTTGTCTTTAACTTAAGCAACTCAGAGTGTTCGAAGTTCGTTTAGCTTAATGTATTGGTACTTTGAGTGTTTACATTTGTTATATGACATCCGTTTGTCTTCTGCCTTGTCCTGGATTTTTATAGTAATTGATTTGTATCTGTGATATTTCCCAATCTATGTTAAAACCCTCATTCTAGCTATGATTTTCTCATATGATCATTTTTAACACCTAGCATGTCCTTACCCTGTCCAACTCTGTACTTCCTAGCAACTAGTTGGAACCTTTTAGAATAGTTTGTTAACTTGTGTTCCCTATAACACTTGATTCTGTTTTGCCTTATTGGTATGAGTTATATTGTTTAATCCCCTGGTGTTTAGCATAATTTGACCCTTAGGATTGGACTGTTAAGTTAATGTTCTGTTGTTTATCTTATTTGGCATAATGCCTTTGCTTATTAATTTGTAATCCGAGAAGCCATAATCCCCCTTGCTTCTTACAAATATACCTTTCCCCAATGTTCTAAGTGTGGACTTGCAACATTAACCTGTCTCTTGAGTTTGTGTACCCTCTGTGTTGATATGTTCATTGTGTGATCACTTTTGCAATGCCTATTTCTAAAAATGCAAGTGAACTTCTCAAACTCTGCTATTTGACTACTATTTTCATTCTCATTGGTTGTTTACCTATTTCTGAACCTATAATTATTGGTTGGCTGAAAGCCAAGGACACTAAATCTTTCTCTATTAACCTCCCTAGAGTGAGCACTGCTCGGGGTCCATTTTTAGACCCTTGTGAACTCTGATACACTAGGTCATGAGGTTCTTTGGCTATTTTCCTTACTGCTCAGTTTTGTCCATCTTTCTGCCTATTGAATGTTCAAATTGATTTGTATAAGTAATTGTTTTCTGGATCCTATGATCAAACCATGGCTGTTGGGTTTGGTTCGAGTTCTCCTATGGTTTCTGGGCTAGGTTGAGACCTGTTTGTGCTAAATGGTGGAGTTGAAGTCCTGGCAGTGATGGGTATCTTTTTGGTCTGTCTTGGGACTACTGTTATTGCTTGTACTACTTTGTAATTTTATTCATTATTGGGCATGTAACAATTATATAATAATAATTGAGGTAATAGTGAAATTGGGAAATAGGTATCTCCTAATACTTGCATGAAAAGGGTAGAAATCATGTTCATAAGGTTTGTGTGATCTATTTGCTCTCGGGCCTGTTATATGTGAATCTATTTGTGCACTATTAGAAATCATGTCATTTGGAAAACACACACTCACATAATTAGTATGTTGTCAATGCATGAGTATTTTATCTATTCTTGTGTCTAATGGTATGTGTTGCTAGACATCATGCGTATAGGAAATAATTGCTAATGACTTCTCCTTAATCTGCTCGATAGATATCATGCCTATAGGATTTTAACTAATTATTCGCTATTACAATATCATTGTCCATCTAGAAAGTATTCCTATAGGAGCTAAATGTGTAAAATCAGTTCTAACTGTCAATTTCTAGAATGCATGCCTATAGGAGCTAATTGTATGAGAATTAGTTCCAATCGCCAAGCTTTTAAAATCATGCCTATAGGACATCATTACTCGCTATTCAAACGTTGTTTTATTGTTTATACACACTTATTAGGAAGCGTAACAATTTTGAGCACTTATAATGAGTTTCACTGTTCCTTATTGTATAAATCACTTAGAGAGCATGCCTATAGATTTTTCAATTGATAATCTGTAATAAACAACTTAGCAATGTCTAGAACTTACCAATTGGTAATTTAGAAATCGTCTAGAAATTGCTTGCGCATATGAATCAGATCATCTAGAAACCATGCACGGTCTGATGCTTCTGGAGTTCGCTCATATCGAATTGTCCAAAAGCTCATCAACCTGTCCGAGGGATGATGAAGGTAGAGTTTAACAACTGCAATCCCTTCATTTCTGTAAACTACCTAATATGTAAAAATCTATTTGCGTGCATTTGTTTGCCTAATTGAGGAGGCTAATGTAAGCCTTTAATTGAATTTAGTTGCAGTCATTTTATAACGACCCAGCCGGTTGTTTCGTAAGATTATCCTCGTTTTCCCCGTTTCTACTTTATCATATTTTTCTTAGCCAATTTATGTTGTGTTGGGTCAGTTGGTTCGGGTTCAGAGTGGTCGTGGTGAGAATTGAGACACTTAGTCTCTTAAATTAGCTTAATAGTTGAAAAAGTCAGCTGGGAGTTGACTTATTGGTAAACGGCCTTAGAATGCAGATTTTATGGCTCAGATAGCTTCGTTAGGTGATTTGGGACTTAGGAGTGTGTTCGGAATGAAGTTTTGATGTCCGGTGTAGAATTAGGCTTGAATTGGCGAAGGTTAGTTTTTGGCGATTTCCGGTCAGCAGTGGAAAATAGGCTATACGGGTCGGAATGGAATTTCGACAGTTGGACCAGGTTCGTAATGTTATTTTGGATATGTGTGCAAAATTTTAAGTCAATCGGATGTGTTTTGGTTGGCTTCGGCATCATTGGCGAGATTTAGAAGTTTCAAAGTTCATAGGTTTGAATTTGATGTAATTTTGGTGTTTTTGTGTTGTTTTTGGTGTTTCGAAGGCTCGACTATGTTTGAATGATTCTATGGGGTGTGTTGGTATGTTTGGTTGGGGAACTGATGGGCTCGAGATTGATTTCGGATGGTTAGCAGGGGTTTGGACTTAGGAAATTTGCAGCAAATAGTTGCTGGTGTGAATCTTCTGGTGTGGCCGCACCTGTGGAAGGGGAGTCGCAGGTGCGATGCCGCAGGTGCGAAAGTAGGCCAGGCAAAAGGAATCCACAGGTGCAAAGAATTGGGCGCACCTGCGAAGCCGCAGGTGCAGAAAAGGGATCGCATGTGCGAGAAATGGACTGTTAGTGGGATTTCGCAGGTGCGCACTTGGGACTGCAGGTGCGGGTCCGCAGGTGCGAGGAATTGTCCGCAGGTGCGGATTAACTGGGCAGAATAGTATAAGAAGTGCCTCCATGAAATTTTGACCATTCTTCCATTGTTGCATGCGGGTGGAGCTTGTTTGAGAGCAAATTGAAGAAAGAATTCAAGGGTCTTCAGTTGAGGCAAGTTCCCGGATTATAAAACTCATTTCTATGCTATTTTTTACGGATTAGGCTTGTAATTTGAAGAATTAAAATGGAAAAGGTTGGGGAAAATGGGGAGGAAATTTGGAAATTCTTTTGGTGATTTGACTGGGAAATTATGTTCCGATTGTGGAACTTTTGGTATGTATAGAATTGTGAGAGAATGAGGATTCTAGTGATGTAAATTTTATTGAATTCCGAGACGTGGGCCCGGGGCTCGGATTTGGCCGAATTTCGAGAATTGTGTTAAAATTTATATCTTTCGATTGGGTTTTGTTCCGTTAGCGTATATTGATGATGTTAATCTGATTTTGGTTAGATTCGGAGCATTTGGGAGCCAATTAGAGGGGCAAGCGCATCGCAGAATAGCTTTTGGGCTGTTTTGAGGTACGTAAAGATTGTAACTCTAAACCTGAGGGTATGACACCCCGTTATTTGATATTGTGTTGATAAATGAGGTGACGCACATGCTAGGTGACGAGCGTGGGGGCGTGCACCGATAGGGATTGTGACTTGATCCGTCCCGTAGTGACTATTAAGCCGCGTATTCGGTTTGAAACCTTATGGTATCCTGTGTTTCGGAAGTTTATACTTGTTTATGGGCTGTGAGCCATGTTTGGGGCCTTGCGCCAACCATTTTAGACCCTTAGGGGTATTTTTCCATGTTTGGATACTTTTACATTATTCTACCCCTATCCTGTTAGAACAATTGTGAACTCAGTCATGTTTCCTACTTATTGTTATTTTCACTGTTATCACACTGCTTTGGAAACTCTGAAAAGTATTTTGGGCTGAGTTTCGTGAGTTGAGATAAATTGCCCATGTGGCTTGTGAGGGTGAATGAGTCAGGCCGAGAGCCGAGTATGTGAGGATAGTTGTGGATCGTGCTGCACGCCGCAGCAATATATATGTTATATATTATATGTGGGTCGGGCTGCACGCCGCAACAATAGAGATTATATATATATATATATGGATCGGGCTGTACGCCGCATCAATATATGTTATGTATGGATCGGGCTGCACGCCGCAGCAATATACATATTGGATCGGGCTGCACGCCGCAGCAATATATGTATGTTATGTATGGATCGGGTTGCACGCCGCAACAGTATATATATATATATATATATAGATATATAGATAAATGTAGTGGAGCGGGCTGCCCGCCACAACAATTGTGTGTGTTCATGGTACTTACTAAGTACGAGTGTTAAGTGAGAGCATGAGATACTGATAGTGCAGTCATGAGTGACTGAGAGGCTTGCCCGAGAGGCTTTATTTTGAGTGATACTGTGCCCGAGGGGCTTATATTTTATGAAATGGTTGTTTTCACTCTTCTTTACACTGAGCCTCTGATCATAAATGTCGGACAAAAGTTTTAATACGAGATTTTTAAACCGGAGTTTTATGAAATATTCGGAATTGTAAATTTCTAACGTGATTTATTCATTTCCACTGTTATTCATTATATGGATTTACATGATTTAAGTTGCTCGTCACTACACTCAAGTTCTTAGTTACATTGATTACTTACTGAATTGGCGTACTCACGTTACTCCCCGCACCTCTGTGTGCAGATCCAGGTACCAGACCATCTCACTAGTTGATTCCCGGACGAGCTTGGAGTTGTTCGAGGATTGAGGTAGCTGCTCAGTGTCCCCGCTCACCTCCTTTTCTTCCCTCAGATGATAGTTTCTTTTGGTCTTTTGTACCTCAGACTTTTGTTGTAGCAAGTCACTATGTTGTACATTGTATTTTCAGTCTTAGATGCTCATGACAGTTGACTCCGGGTTTTGGGAAAGTGTATATTTTGTTTCATCTCATTTTGCTATTTTAAAATCTGCTAAATTATGGGATATATTGATAATCTGAAATTGTTGGCTAGCCTAGTTCTATGATAGGGGCCATCACGACCGACTTAGGATTTGGGGTCGTGACAAGTTGGTATTAGAGCCTAGGTCACATAGGACTCAACGTTCATGAGCAGGTTTAGTAGAGTCTGGCGGATCGGTACATAGACGTATGTATTTATCTTCGAGAGACTATAGAACACTTAGGAACAATCTAATTTTTCTTTAATTCTATCTTGCCATTTGATTGGTTCTGGAAATCTAAACTTCTGTTGTTTCATTCTCTCACAAATGGTGAGGACTCGCGCTACCGATCAGGGCGATCATCCACCAGCTAGACTAGCAAGGGGTGGAGGCTGCGGTCGAGGCCATGGCAGGGGTAGGGGCCAGCCCGTGCAATGGCCAGGGTAGTATCAGTTGATCCCCCTACTATTCAAGATGAGGTTCCCGCTGCAGATGCTCCAGCGGGACAGGCTCAAGCACCGGTAGTGTCTATTGTTATTTCGGGTCTTCAGGAGACCTTGGCTCAGATCTTGACGGTGTGTACCACCCTTGCTCAGGCAGTTGCCGCTACTTCTCAGACCGGGGGAGGTAGTCAGACTCCAGTTGCCCGGACACCTGAGCAGGCTACTCAAGGCCAGCAGACACGGGGGGGAGGTTCTAGCCCTTCCGGTTGCTCCAGTTCAGGACTTCGTCGTCCCAGCTATGCCAGATGATGAACAACGTAGGCTGGAGAGGTTTAGTAGACTACAGCCTCCGACATTCAGTGGTGCTGAGGGTGAGGATGCCCAGGGTTTTCTGGATAAGTGTTAGAGGATGCTGCGTACTGTTGGGATTTTGGAGACTAGTGGGGTTTCATTTTCTACTTTTCAGTTTTCTGGTGCTGCTTTTCACTTGGTGGGACTCTTTTGAGAGGCATAGGCCTGTTGGTTCAGCACCCCTTACCAGGCAGCATTTCTCCACTATCTTCTTGGAGAAGTATGTATGCCAGTCTCACCGGGAGGAGCAACGCATGCATTTTGAGCAGCTGCGTTAGGGGGAGCTATCAGTGATGCGGTATGAGATGTGGTTTTCGGAGTTGGCTCGTCATGCCACCGAGTTTGTCCCTACTGATAGGGAGAGGATTAGGAGGTTTGTAGATGGCCTTACTTATCAACACCGCCTTTTTATGACCCGGGAGAGAGTATCGTATGCTACATTCGAGCAGGTTGTTGATATTGCTCGAGATATTGAGTCGGTTCACCGCCAGGAGCGCGTAGAGAGGGAGGCCAAGAGGCCTCGTGGATCAGGTGGTTCTAGTGGTGCTCCTTCCAGGCAGCAGTTTCAACATGGCAGGGACCTTTCATTTTAGGCCTCCCTGGTCAGGCCGCCCAGCCTATAGTGGTGCATCTTTGGGGAATGATCCCTGTGGTTTTCACCAAGGACATTCTTCATTCGGTGCCCTTCCATCCCAGAGTACAACTCGAGCACCATCAGCTCAAGGTTCTTCTATGCATGGTTCTCCTACTGGCCATTCTGGTGCCAGGGGTTCATTTCAGTCCCAGTCTCCAGCTCTAGGGAGCTATTATGAGTGTGGAGAGTTCGGGCATATGAGGAGGCAGTGTCCTCATCTTCTTGGAGGTCCATCTCAGCTGAGGAGCCAGCCTTCGACTTCAGCTCCAGCTACTTCACCACCCACCCAGGCAACTAGGGGTGGTAGTCAGTCAGCTAGAGGCCGCTCTAGAGGGGAAGGTCGAGCAGGTGGAGGCCATGCCCGTATGTATGCCTTTCCATCCAGGCCAGATGCTATGGTCTCTGATGCAGTGATCGCAGGTATTGTCTCAGTCTATTGTCATGACGCTTTAGCTTTATTTGACCCTGGTTCTACATATTCCTATGTTTCTTCATATTTTGCCCATTTTTTGGATATGCCCCGTGAGTCTTTAACTACATCTGTTCATGTGTCGACTACAGTGGGCGATACTATTGTTGTGGACCGTGTGTATTGGTCGTGTGTGATATCCATTGGGGGTCTGGAGACCCGAGTGGACCTACTGTTACTCAGCATGGTCGATTTTGATGTGATATTGGGCATGGAATGGTTGTGTCCATGTCATGTCGTTCATGATTGTCACTCTAAGACCATGACCTTAGATATGCTCGGATGTCCGAGGGTTGAGTGGAGAGGTTCTTCTGATTATGTGCCTACCAGGGTGATTTCCTACTTGAAGGCTCAGCGTATGGTTGAGAATGGGTGTTTATCGTATCTGGCTTTTGTGAGGGATTTTAGTGGTGAGACTCCCACTATTGATTCGGTTCCTGTGGTCCGTGACTTTTCGTACGTGTTTCCTACAGACCTGCCAGGCATGCCGCCTGACAGGGACATTTATTTTGGTATTGACCTGGTGCCAGGCACTCAACCTATTTCTATTCCACCTTATCGTATGGCACCAGCGGAGCTAAAGGAATTAGAGGAGCAACTTCAGGAACTCCTAGAAAAGGGATTCATTCGGCCTAGTGTGTCACCTTGGGGTGCACCGATATTGTTTGTCAAGAAGAAGGATGGTTTTATGCGTATGTGTATTGATTATCGGCAGCTGAACAAAGTTACGGTGAAGAACCAGTATCCCTTGCCTCATATAAATTACTTGTTTGATCAGTTGCAGGGTGCCAGTGTATTTTCTTAGATTGACTTGCGTTCCGGCTATCATCAGTTGATGATTCGGGGGCCAAACATCTCGAAGACTGCTTTCAGGACTAGATATGGTCATTATGAGTTTCTAGGTTTGTCATTCGGGCTGACAAATGCCCCAGCAGCCTTTATGCACTTGATGCACAGTGTATTCTGGACTTATTTGGATTCTTTCGTCATCGTGTTCATTGACGATATCTTGGTGTATTCCCGATCTCGGGAGGATCATGAGCAGCATTTGAGAGTTGTGCTTCAGACCTTGAGAGAGAAGAGATTGTATGCAAAAATTTGGAAGTGTGAGTTCTGTCTTGATTCAGTAGCATTCTTAGGGCACGTGGTGTCCAGTGAGGGTATTCAGGTTGACCCAAAGAAGGTATAGGCAGTGCAGAGTTGTCCGAGACCATCATCAACTACTGAGATTCGCAGTTTCCTTTGTTTGGCAGGGTACTACCGCCGTTTCGTAGAGGGATTTTCATCTATTGAAGCACCTATGACCAGACTGACCCAGAAGGATGCTCAATTCAGGTGGACTAGGGAGTGTGAGGAGAGCTTTCAGAAGCTCAAGTCAGCTTTGACTACAACTCCGGTATTGATTTTGCCTACGAGTTCAGGTTCTTATACAATTTACTGTGATGCCTCGAGAGTTGGCCTTGGAGCGGTTTTGATGCAGGACGGTAGGGTGATTGCCTACGCGTCCAGACAGTTGAAGGTGCATGAGAAGAATTATCCAGTGCACGATCTTGAGCTAGCATCTATTGTTCACGCCTTGAAGATTTTGCGTCATTATTTGTATGGAGTGCATTATGAGATTTTCACTGATCACCATAGTTTGCATCATCTGCTTAAGAAGAAGGATCTGAGTTTGAATCAGAGAAGGTGGTTGGAGCTTCTCAAAGATTATGACCTCACTATTTTATATCATCCGGGGAAGGCCAATGTAGTGGCTGATGCCCTGAGTCGCAGAGCAGAGAGTTTGGGGAGTCTAGCCTACCTTCCAGTAGAAGATCGACCTTTAGAACTTGATGTGCAAGCTTTAGCAGGTCAGTTTGTGAGATTGGATCTATCAGATCCTCTGCGGGTATTGGCTTGTGTAGCCTCAATGACTTCTCTTTTTTTATCAGATCAGAGCATGCCAGTATGATGATCCACATTTGCTTGTTCTTCAGGACAGGGTCTGTCGCGGTGATTCTAGGGGTGTGGTTTTTGGTGATGATAGGGTCATGAGGATGCAGGGCCGGATTTGCGTGCCCAATGTGGATGGGCTTCGAGATTTGATTTTAGCTGACGCCCATAAATTGCGGTAGTCCATCCATCCGGGTGCCGCGGAGATGTATCTGGATCCGAGACAACATTATTGGTGGAGGCGAATGGAGAGAGATAATTTTGAGTTTGTGGCTCGGTGTCTCAACTATCAGCAGGTCAAGTATGAGCACTAGAGGACAGGTGGATTGCTTCAGAGATTTGATATTCCGGAGTAAAAGTGGGAGCGAATCACCATGGACTTCGTAGTTGGACTCCCAAAGACTTCGAGGAGGTTTGATGCTATATGGGTTATTGTGGATCGGCTGACCAAGTCCACGCACTTCATTCCTGTTGGAACTACTTATTTTTCGGAGCGGTTAGCTGAGATTTACATAAGGGAGATTGTCCGATTGCATGGGGTTCCAGATTCTATCATTTCTGATAGAGGTACTCAGTTCACATCTCAGTTTTGGAGAGTCGTACAAAGAGAGTTGGGTACTCAGGTAGAGTTGAGCACAGCGTTTCATCCTCAGACCGACGGGCAGTCGGAGCGTACTATTCAGATTTTGGAGGATATGTTACGTGCATGTGTTGTTGATTTTGGGGGTTCATGGGACCAGTTTCTGCCACTTGCGGAGTTTGCTTATAATAATAGTTATCAGTCGATTATCCAGAAGGCTCCGTATAAGGCTTTATATGGTAAAAGGTGTAGATCTCCGGTGGGTTGGTTTCAGCCGGGCGAGGCTAGGCTATTGGGCATAGACTTGGTTCAGGATGCGTTAGGTAAGGTGAAATTGATTCAGGAGCGGCTTCGCACGGCGCAGTCTAGGCAGAAGAGTTATGCGGACGGGAAGGTCCGAGATGTGTCTTTCATTGTTGGGGAGAAGGTACTGCTGAATGTGTCACCCATGAAAGGTGTTATGAGGTTCGGAAAGAGTGGAAAGCTGAGTCCCAGGTTCATTGGGTCTTTTGAGGTGCTTCAGAGGGTTGGGGAGGTGGCTTATAGACTTGCCATGCCTCCTAGCTTATCGAGTATCCATCCAGTGTTCCATGTTTCGAAGCTCCGGAAGTATTTTGGTGACCCGTCCCATGTTTTGGACATCAGCACGGTTCAACTTGAGGGTGATATGTCATATGAGGTAGAGCCAGTGTCTATTTTGGGTCTTTAGGTCAGAAAGCCGAGGTCTAAGGATATAGCTTCAGTGAAGGTTCAGGTGACAACCGATGGAGGACGCCACCTGGGAGACCGTGCGGGAGATGCGGACCATAAATCCTCACTTATTCGATACTCCAGGTATGTTTCTAGACTCATTCGAGGACGAACGTTTGCTTAAGAGGGGGAGGATGTAACGACTCGGCCGGTCGTTCCGTGAGATTAGCCCCATTTTCCCCTTTTCTGATTTATCATATGTTGCTTAGCCTATTTATGTTGTGTTGGCTTAGTTGGTTCGGGTTCGGAGTGGTCGTGGTGAGAATAGATACACTTAGTCTCTTAAATTAGCTTAATAGTTGAAAAACTCAACTGGGAATTGACTTATTGGTAAACGACCTTGGAATGCGGATTTTATGGCTCGGATAGCTTCGTTAGGTTATTTGGTACTTAGGAGTGTGTTCGGAATGATGTTTTGATGTCCGGTGTAGAATTAGGCTTGAATTGGCGAAGGTTAGTTTTTGGCGATTTCCGGTCGGCAGTGGAAAATAGGCTATAGGGGTCGGAATGGAATTCTAATAGTTGGAGCAGGTTCGTAATGTCATTTTGGATATGTGTGCAAATTTTCAGGTAAATCGGATGTGTTTTGGTTGGCTTCGGCATCATTGGCGAGATTTAGAAGTTTTAAAGTTCATAGGTTTGAATTTGATATAATTTTGGTGTTTTTGTGTTTTTTTTGGTGTTTCGAACGCTCGAACAAGTTTGAATGATGCTATAGGTTGTGTTGGTATGTTTGGTTAGGGACCTAAGGGTTAGTGGGGGTTTGGACTTAGGAAATTTGCAACAAATAGCTGCTGGTGTGAATTTTCTGGTGTGGCCGCACTTGCGAAAGGGGAGCCGCAGGTGCGATGCCGCAGGTGCGGAAAAGGGATCGCAGGTGAGAGAAATGGATTGTTAGTGGGATTTCGCAGGTGCGCACCTGGGACCGTAGGTGCGGGTCCGCAGGTGTGAGGAATTGTCCGCATGTGCAGATTAACTGGGCAGAACAGTATAAAAAGTGCCTCCGCAAAATTTTGACCATTCTTCCATTGTTGCATGCAGGTGGAGCTTTTTTGAGAGCAAATTGAAGAAAGAATTCGAGGGTCTTCAGTGGAGGTAAGTTCCCGGATTATAAAACTCGTTTCTATGCTATTTTGTACGGATTAGGCTTGTAATTTGAAGAATTAAAGTGGAAAAGGTTGGGAAAACTGGGGAGGAAATTTGGAAATTCTTTTGGTGATTTGAGTGGGGAATTATGGTCCAATTGTGGAACTTTTGGTATGTATAGAATCGTGGGAGGATGAGGATTCTAGTGATGTAAATTTTATTGAATTCTAAGACGTGGGCTTGGGGCTCGAATTTTGCCGAATTTCTAGAATTGTGTTAAAATTTATATCTTTCGATTGGGTTTTGTTCTGTTAGCGTATATTTATGATGTTAATCTGATTTTGGTTATATTCGGAGCATTTGGGAGCCAATTCGAGGGGCAGGCGCATCGCGAAATAGCTTTTGGGCTGTTTTGAGGTAAGTAACGATTGTAACTCTAAACCTGAGAATATGACACCCCGTTATTTGATATTGTGTTAATAAATGAGGTGACACACATGCTAGGTGACGAGCGTGGAGGCGTGCACCGATAGGGATTGTGACTTGGTCCGTCCCATAGCGACTATTAAGCCGCGTATTTAGTTTGAAACCTTATGCTATCCTGTGTTTCAGAAGTTTATACTTGTTTATGGACTGTGAGCCATGTTTGGGGCCTTGTGCCGACCTGTTTAGACTCTCAGGGGTATTTTCCATGTTTGGTTATCACACTGCTTTGGAAACTCTAAAAAGTATTTTGGGCTGAGTTCCTTGAGTTGAGATGAATTGCCCATGTGGCTTGTGAGGGTGACTGAGTCAGGCCGAGAGCCGAGTATGTGAGGATAGTTGTGGATCGTGTTGCACGCTGCAGCAATATATATGTTATATATTATATGTGGGTCGGGCTGCACGCCGCAACAATAAAGATTATATATATATTGATCGGGCTGCACGTCGCAGCAATATATGTTATATATGGATCGGACTGCACGCCGAAGCAATATACATATTGGATCGGGCTGCACGTCGCAACAGATATAGCGCTTGGGCTGAAGAAGCCCCTCCTGGAGTCTGTACACCCCCAGTGAGCGCAATCGACTATTATATGGATCGGGTTGCACGCTACAACAAAATATGTATGTTATGTATGGATCGGGCTGCACGCCGCAACAGTATAGATATACATATAGTTAAATGTAGTGGAGCGGGCTGACAACTTCAACAGTTGTGTGTGTTCATGGTACTTATTGAGTACGAGTGTTAAGTGGGAGCATGAGATACTGATAGTGGAGTCACGAGTGACTGAGAGGCTTGCCCGAGAGGCTTTATTGTGAGTGATATTGTGCCCGATGGGCTTATATTTTATGAAAATGTTTTTTTCACTCTTCTTTACTGAGCCTCTGATAATAAATGTTGGACAAAAGTTTTCATACGAGATTTTTAAATGGAAACTGGAGTTTTATGAAATATTCGGAATTGTAGATTTCTGACGTGATTTATTCATTTCCACTGTTATTCATTATATGGATTTACATGATTTAAATTACTCGTCACTACACTCAAGTTTTTAGTTACATTGATTACTTACTGAGTTGGCGTACTCACGTTACTCCCTGCACCTCTGTGTGCAGATCCAGATACGAACCATCTCACTAGTTTATTTTTGGACGAGCTTGGAGTTGTTCGAGGATTGAGGTAGCTGCTCAGCGTCCCGGCTCACCTCCTTTCCTTCCCTCAGATGATAGTTTCTTTTGGTCTTTTGTACCTCAGACTTTTGTTGTAGCAAGTCACTATGTTGTACATTGTATTTTCCGTCTTAGATTCTCATGACAGTTGACTCCGGGTTTTGGGGAAGTGTGTATTTTGTTTTATCTCATTATGCTATTTTAAAATCTGCTAAATTATGGGATATATTGATAATCTGAAATGGTTGTCTATCCTAGTTCCATGATAGGCGTCATCACGGCCGGCTTAGGATTTGGGGTCGTGACACATTTTTGTTTTGAGTTGTAGCCTAGTTTTAACATTTTTGAGCAGCCTAAGTCAAGTCTAGAACCACTCAAAAATAGAGGTCCAAATGCCGCCTGGACCATAGGCATATGATGGGTAGTGCACGCATAAGGCACGATTTAGAATCAACTAGTGCGCTTTAGGTAATAACTTAAAGATAGTAATCGGGTAGCAGGAGATGATAGTCTATGCCCCCTAAATAATACGAGTAATACCCCATCTTGAGGGAGTTACGAAGTATTATTTATGTTGCACGGGGTGATCCTTTATGCTAAAAAACTTAGGACCCCCATCTTATCTTTGAATCAAGTGTTTGTATTTTTCAAAGTCTCTTGATAATAAAACTTTCCAAACTTCTTTTTTCTCTCTGTCTTTGTTTATCTGATTAATTCATATAATTCGAGTTCGGCCGGGAACCACAATTGTGGACCTCGAAGAGTGCCTAACACCTCTTCGAGATAGTTTTGAGCCCTGACCCGATCTTTGGTGATGCAAACTAGTCAAACCCGAGTCATATGAAAATAGGTGTCCTAACACACTTTAAAACCGTTAGGTGGCGACTCTCCTATTTTAATACCTCCTTAAAAGAGTTGTCACACATCGAAACCCGATTTTGCGAGAAAAAGGGGCACGACAGCATGACGACTCTGCTGGGGAAATTCAGGCTCTTACCATAGCAAACTTAGTTTATATGAGTTAGTCTTCTTTGATAAACGTGTCCTTTTATTATTTTTGTTGTTACATGAATATCCCGCTCCCATTTCCCTTTTTATTGCTGCATGCATACCGTTCCCCTATTCTCCCTCTATTTGAATACATATTAATATGCAACTCCCTTCCCTTATTTTCCCTTCTTTGCTCAAATTGGCTCTAACATGCATATTCCTTTCGTACTTATTTTCTCCAAATCACCTTTTAAATTTCTACACCATGTATCTCCCCACCATTACTCCCTCTCTTATTTTATTACAACTTCCACATTGCGCGAACTAACTTCTTGTTTTTCTTTCTTTTCATGTCTTTACGTTTTATTTTAATACTGCATTTACTGTTTTCATCATGTAAAATATTTGACGTGTTATTTATCTTTGCATAGAGCATGCTCCACATCATATTCTACCTGTGCCCAATTAATACCATAGCGGCACTTAATTAGTGCTCGCGCTCTTCCGAAATCACCCTTTAAATTTGGAAAGGCTTATTTGCGGTAAAATTAGTCGATCAATGGTGCAGTCGACGATTATGTACCTTTCCCTCTCAAGTTGTCCGCTTGAGGGTACTGGTCTAGACTCATCTAGAAACACCACTCTAATATTAATTGTGCATGCATCATGTCTAAACCTAGTATGGGTTAGAACGATGTCTGCGTGATAACCCGCTAAGGCAAGCCTTGTCCAAAGTCCGCCCGGATTTCCATAATCCCAATGGACACTATCATGATATTTGCATTATTTGGAGAAAACATTCTAGTATGCCGATCATTAATGTGTAAATAGTCAAATCCGGAGGGGGAAAAGGCTAACTTTATTTGTTTTGGAGAAATGAGGCACGAAGTCCCCAAGTTCGGCATGGTTCAAAATATCCCACCTTTGCTGTTGGGTTGGTGGAAAAACCTCTCACCAATTGACAAAAACCATGTAAAAAGAGTCCTCAGAAATCCACCTTCCTTATTAGACATTCAGCAAAACAATGCATTGATTGAGGCTTCCACTATGTTTTGGGATGAGAAGAGAGTCATGTTTCGTTTTGGAGACATAGAAATGACTCCTCTTTTATAGGAAATAGGAGAATTCATTTGACTCCCATGGATAGCCTTGGTTTGTTGGTACCGGTAAACCGCATTTCCCAATGTTTCTTGAAAATGACAGGTTTCAAGAAAAATGATGAGCTACTCTGTCTGAAGAAGTCTTATATACCGTTTGAATTCCTTTATGAGCGTTATGGGAAGAACAAATCCTATCGCCTTTACCATGATGAACTTGCCATTACTTCTTTGGGTTGGACAGATCGTCGGGTTTTCGTATTCATTGTTTGTTTTCTTGGAATGCTGATATTTCCAATGAAGGGAGAAAGGATCCGCACTCGCCTAGCTATGGTCGCTAGGACTTTAATGGAGGGAACTAAGGGGAAAACTTACACCATTGTCCGTATTATCTTGGATGAGATGTACCGGGTTTTAGACCGTTGCAAAAAAGGGTATGGGCACTTCGAGGGTTGCAGTATGTTGCTGCAAGTATGGTTGTTAGAACACTTTCAGAGAGCTGAATTCCGTCAAGAACTTCTGCGATGACCATGGAACGACCACATAGCTTATCACCATCCGAAGAGAATGACTTATATCCCAAATAGGTTTGGCAATCGGGAAACGCTATGATCTGGGTGCATTTCTTCAACAATTTGACAGATGAAAAAGTGCATTGGATGTTCGAATGGTTCCCTAACAACGTGTTCATCATCAAGTCGAGAGAGGCTCTTCATCTAGTTTTAATTGGTTTGAGAGGAATCTATCCTTATGCTCCTATAAGGGTTATGAGGAAAGCTGGGAGGAAATAGGTTATACCGCGGGTTTCCAACATGGTTCAGTACAAAGAAAATTTCAAGGGGAACACCATTCCATTCAAGTTTAGGCACAACATATGTGGCATCAAAAGATCATTGTGGAGAAAGATACCATCGAGCCAGATCAGATCACACCGGCCATGTGTACTTCTATCCATCATGGTTGGTAGATGATATATCTGGAGATGTCAAGCCAGGGATTAATCTAAGAAATAGGGTCATAGACGACGCTGCTGAAGCACAAGTCAAATAAAAAATGTTGTGCAATTTTTGAGTCTGAAGCTAGGCATTTGGAACAGCATAAAGTGGACATGGAAGCAGTCAACGAGTTGAAAGGAATCGCTACTAAATCAACAGACATGTTGGAATATTTGGAGCAGGGGTTGATTGAGCTTGAGGGAAAGATGAGGAAAAGTATCTCAGACTGTCAGAATGTAGAGGGCAACAAAGGAGGGCATCTAGCAAGGGCATATCTGTTGTTGGACATGCGTGACCTGGGGAACCTAATTGAGGGAGCTAAGAAGGCCAAACATGGAGAAGGTCCTTCTGGGACCACATAGATTAGGAATGATGTTTTATTTGCTTTCTAGATTCGTTTTAGACTTCGATTATAATAAGGCAAATGACACTAGTGACTTTTTATAATTATTGTCGTTTTAGTAGAGATCTGGTCCATTTATCACATTAATGAAATGACAAAATTATTGGCATCAATTTTCTCCAAATCTATATGTCGCTGAGGCCTACCTCGGGCACAATGAGGTCCCCAAATTAGGACACGAATTTATAATTCCGCGAAACGTGTTTAAATACCGCAAATATCCTCTTAATAATCCTTACTGACTTGTTTACCTGTTACTTTATTTTCTTTTGTTTATTCCCATCCCCCAAGGTTGGTTCGTGCATAATTGCATCATCAACATATCATACCAGATCTAGAGGTCCTCCACCCCCTCCTCCTCTAAGTGATCCCAAAAGCAAAGGAAAATCCAAAATGGATGATATGAGCGGTATCAGGAAAGACAATGCTACACATGCAGAGAATGTCGAAACTTCGGATGGTCGGAGTACTCCGGCACAGAACGACTTGGCCTTATAGTTAGAACAGAAAATACTGGAGTTACAAGTGGGAACTCGAGCATGTCCGGAATGTGTCAACCCTTTCCCTCACCTTTAATGTCCCCGATATCAACCAACAAAACGCCCAAAACCCAGCACCTCCCCTGAACACACAAAACCAACACTCGCAAAATCCTCCCGTAGCTTATCAATATGCCACACCTCCTCAAAATCCCAATCCTCCACCAGTACCGACCCCTCCACAACATCACCATCCAACCTAGTATCTGCAAACCACCACCTATCACACTCATCAGAACACACCACAACCTACACCTGATCCCCAAAACTCAACCAACGGCCACCACTATGCCCAAATTCCTAGAGTCCATCAAAGCAACCCTATATACGTGGAAACTTTACCTCACACCCCACAATAGACCCGGTACACACAAGAGTCCACCGAGAAGGACATGTTCATCAAGAACATGGCAGAGGAACTCAAGAAGATTACTAGTCAAGTCCAAGGTGTCGAAGGTGGTAAAGGCATCGAGGGTTTGAATTATGAGGATTTGTGTATTCATCCGGACATAGAATTTCTAGAGCGTTACAAACCTTCTAAGTTCGAAATATTCGATGGGACAGGTTATCTGAAGGTACATTTGAGGACATATTGTGACAAGCTCGTAGGGGTTGGCAAGGATGAAAGAATCCGTATGAAGTTGTTTATGAGGATCCTCACTGGAGATGCCCTGTCTTGGTACATTAGTCAAAACCCGAAGAAATAGGTTAACTAGGTAAGCATGGCGTTAGATTCTTTTGGATCAGTTCGGGTTCAATACAGAAAATGCGCTAGATGTCTTCTACATTCAGAATCTCAAGAAGAAGCCAACAGAAACTTTCCGCGAGTATGCTACTCAGTGGAGGTCAGAAGCTGCAAAAGTAAGGCCAGCACTGGAAGAAGAACAGATGAATAAATTCATCGTCCGTCCTCAGGATCCGCAGTATTATGAGAGACTGATGGTTATTGAAAACCATAAATTTTCTAACATCAGCAAATTGGGAGAAAGAATAGAACATGGGGCTAAGAGCGGAATGGTGAAAACTTTGAGGCACTCCAGGCTACAAACCAAGCCTTACAGTCAGGCGGTATTTCTAAAAAGAAGGAAGTAGGGGTAGTGATGGTGGCCTAAGGTCCAAAGTCTCCTCTCATATACCAAACACCCTCACCCACATATCAGCCTTCACCTCCCAGATACCAACAACCCACTGCCACTTACCATACTTATAACACCTAGCCAGCATACCACCACTCACCACCAGCCTGCCAAAACTACCAAAAACATAGACCAATTTTTGACCCTAGACCGCCAAGACAATACACCCCAATTCCTGAAACTATCAACCAATTGTACGAGATATTGAAGCCTCCCGGTTATGTCAGTCCCATTCCCGCTGTTGCTATGGAAAATTCCTCTCAATGGATTAATCCAAACAAGACATGTGCCTATCACTCAGGCATGAAAGGTCATACTATTGATGAATGTCACACTTTAAAGGATAAGATATAGACGCTGATTGACACCAAGGTTATACAAGCAAAAGAGGCTTCACCTAATGTCCGCAATAATCCTCTCCCGGATCACAGGGGCGAAGGAGTAAATGTGATAGAAACTGATGAAGAATGGGATCTGGAAGGATCAATCGGATTCATTCGTGAAGATAATGATCCTAAAATACCCCCAATCACTCTCACACCTATTGTGGTACAAATTCAGTCACCTATTAAGGTTGAAGTAGTCACACCGACTCCGTTTGAGGTTGAAGTAACAACGCCCTCGGTTGCGCCAACTCCGTTTGAGGTGGAAGTGACCACACCCTTCATCGTGACGGTAGCACCTACACCGTTCTTTAGGTCCAATGCTATACCCTGGGACTATGCTGCAAAAGCGAGAAGGAAAGAAAAGGCAGAAATGGAGGAAACAGGAGCAGCAAAAGGCATGACCAGAACGGGTAGGGTTTATACGCCCGAACATTTGGGAGGGACATGTAAAGAAGCCACTTCTAAGCCGCCAATCATTGAGACTGGACCATGCGATCTTTGGAGAAAGGTGCAAGAAAGAGAGTATTATGTGGTTGATCATTTGACCAAAACCCCCGCTCAGATATCCATTCTATCACTACTACAAAATTCTAAGACGCATAGGAATGCGTTGATGAAAGTGTTGACGAGGCCTATGTACCCAATAACATTACCAGCAGGGAGAAGGCCAATATGGTAGGACATGTATTGGAAAGCCATAAGATCAATTTCCATGAAGATGAACTGCCAACGGAAGGGTTGAGTCACAACAGGGCATTGCATATCATAGTGCAGTGCGAGGACAAATTCATTGCCAGGGTCTTGATAGATGGGGGTTCAAGTCTCAACATCTGTCCATTGACCACTTTGAAGAGGTTGGGTAAAGGTTTGCATGAGATACGAGCAGGGAGTACGAACGTGAAAGCATTTAATGGGTCCCAAAGGGCCACAATTGGGGAGACCAACCTCTGTTTACAGATGGGCCCAACCTGGTTTGATGTTGAATTTCAAGTGTTGAACATATCCGCCACATACAATCTGCTGTTGAGACGACCTTGGACACATGTTGTTGGGGTTATGGAATCTACTATACACCAGACCGTGAAGTTCAAATGGAATCATCAGGAAGTAATCATTCACGGGGACAGGAGTAAGCCTAGTTACACCAATCAGACTGTTCCGGTTGTAGAGAATATAAGGAAGTTGGGTGGAGAGACATACCATCTCATTGAGCGTGTCAACATGATTGAGTAAGATAAATGGTGGAGTAGCGAGATATAGAGCATATTGGCATGGGCAGGGTATGAACCTGGTAGGGGTCTCGGTAAGAATCTTCAGGGTATCACTAAACCAATATAGCTAAAGCATCACGGCACAACCTTTGTACTCGGATATCAGTACACCTGGAAGGAGTATAACGATTGGTCTCCGCCATGGCGTGGTCCTTATTACCCTCTTGAGCAGTCGGTACCACATTCGAGCCAATCCTTTCATCAACCCGACATGATGTGGAGATCTGAAAAAGATTAAGTTCAGATGGATTAAGAAATCTGTTCTTTGAAGATGAAGACATGGATTACAGCGCAATAGTTGAGGAGGAGGAGGAGGAGGAGGAGGAGGAGAAGGCCTCGTCATTCAGACAGTGGATAAGGGAGCTATTCTCAAAAACTAGACCGCTACACCATCACGGGCCCGCCGAGTTCCGAGGTAGCCTGGCCATTAGCATAGTTTATTTTGAAAATAATTTTATAGGCGTTTTAAGAGATTTTCAGTATTTTGTTATTTTGTTTTGAAACAATTTTTTGGATCGTTAAAATTACTTTTGTTTGCCCTTTTGGTACTTATCAATTGTTTTCTAATTTAGTATTTATTATTATCCTTTACATTTTCTCTCTACAACATTATTATTATTACTTATCCTGATGAACCAACAACTGTGACATGTAATGAGACAACATAACATAAGGATAGTGATTCAGAGGAAATAGAAAAAGAAGATATAATACCTGAGGATATTGTCAGATAAGTGGAAAATTTTGAGAACAAGCCTAAGTCCAATCTGGACGAAACCGAGATAGTCAATCTGGGAAATTCTGAAACAATCAAAGAAACTCGTATAAGCATTCACCTTTTACCATCAGAGAAACAAGAGTACATCCGTTTCCTGAAAAAGTATGAAGATTTTTTCACGTGGTCTTATGATGATATGAATGGTTTGAGCACATCTATAGTGGCTCATAAACTACCTACCAATCCTATGTGTCTGCCTGTAAAGAAGAAGCTTATAAAGTTCAAGCCAGATATGAGTCTGAAAATAAAAGAGGAAGTCACCAAGCAGATCAAAGCTAAGGTTCTTAGAGTGGTTGAGTGTCCAACCTGGTTGGCTAATATTGTGCCAGATCCGAAGAAGGATGGAAAAGTCAGAGTGTGTTGACTACCGAGATTTGAATAGAGCAAGTCCTAAAGATGATTTCCCGTTGCCCAATATACACATACTGATCGATAATTGTGCTAAGGATGAACTCCAGTCTTTTGTGGACTATTTGCGGGATATCATTAGATCTAGATGGATGAAAAAGTTGTCGAGAAGATAACCTTTATTACGCCATGGGGAGTATACTGCTACAGAATGATGCCTTTTGGTCTAAAGAATGCTGGAGCCACTTATATCAGGGCCATGACAACCATTTTCCATGACATGATACAGAAAGAGATAGAAGTGTATGTGGACGATGTCATCATAAAATCCAAGAAGGGTAAAAATCACATAGCAGACTTGAGGAAGTTCTTTGATCGGTTTCGAAGGTATAATTTGAAACTGAACCACGCAAAATGTTCTTTTGGGGTCCCTGCTGGAAAGTTTTTAGGATTTATCGTCAGCTGCCGAGAAATTGTGTTGGATCCGTCAAAGGTGAAGGCTATCCAGGATTTGCCACGTCCAAGGAACAAGAAAGATATGATGAGATTTTTGGGGTGTCTCAACTACATCAACCACTTCATAGAACAATCAATTGTGATCTGTGAGCCGATTTTCAAAATGTTAAAGAAGGACGCAACAAGTTGGACTAAAGAATGCCAGAAAGCTTTTGACAAAATCAAGGAATATATGTCCACACCACCAGTCCTGGTCGCACCGGAATCTAGTAGACCTCTGCTACTCTATTTGTCCGTACTAGATGGGGCTTTCGGTTGTGTCTTGGGATAACACGATGAGACGGGAAGAAAAGAGCAGGCTATATACTATCTGAGTAAGAAGTTTACACCCTACGAGGCACGATATTCTTTGCTAGAACGCACCTGATGTGTCCTGACGTGGATAGCTCAAAAGTTGAGGCATTACTTTTGTGCTTATACCACATATCTCATATTGAGGATGGATCCTCTGAAATACATTTTCCAGAAACCTATGCTTACAGGGAAGTTGGCAAAATGAAAGATACTGTTGAGTGAATTTAACATCGTCTATGTAACTCAGAAGGTGGTCAAGGAACATGCATTAACGGATCATCTGGCAGAAAATCCTATAGGAGGAGAATACGAACCGTTGAAAACGTATTTTCCCGATGAAGAGATATCATTTGTAGGAGAAGAGATCACTAAAACCTACGACGGTTGGAGAATGTTCTTCGATGGGGCTGCAAATTTCAAAGGAGTGGGTATCAGAGCTGTTTTGATATCAGAAACAGGTCAATATTACCCGGTATCCGCAAAACTCAGATTTTTGTGTACCAACAATTTGGCAGAATATGAGGCTTGCATCTTGGGGCTCAATTTGGCCATTGACATGAACATTCAAGAATTGTTGGTAATTGGTGATTCAAACCTTTTGGGACATCGAGTTCTAGGAGAGTGGGCTACAAAGAATACCAAATTATTACCATATATGTATTATGTGCAAGAGTTGATGAAGAGATTCACAAAGATATAGTTCAAACATGTTACGAGTATCCAAAATGAGTTCGCAGATGCATTGGCCACCCTGTCTTCCATGATACAACACTCAGACAAGAATTTCATCGACCCTATTCCAGTAAGGATCCATAATCGACTGGCTTATTGCGCTCATGTTGAAGAAGAAACAGACGAGAATCTGTGGTTTCATGACATCAAAGAATACTTGGCAAAAGGAGAATACCCGGGGCATTCAAATTATACTCAGAAACGTACACTTCGAAGATTATCTAACCATTTCTTCCAAAGTGGAGGAATTCTGTACAGAAGGACTCCAGACCTAGGATTACTACATGCCAAATAAGATTCCAAACTACTCAAAGACATACATGCCGGAACTTGCGGATCACACATGAACAGTTTCGTTTTAGACAAGAAGATATTAAGAGTAGGATATTTTTGGATGACTATGGACATTGACTACATAAGGCATGTTCAAAAGTATCATCACTTCCAAATACATGCAGATATGATACGGGTGCCACCAAATGAACTCAATCTAACAAGTGCACCTTGGCCTTTTGCCTCTTGGGGAATGGATGTTATGGGTCCAATGGAACCCACCGCTTCAAATGGGCACAGGTTCATTTTAGTGGCCGGCTACTTCACAAAATGGGTTGAGGCTGCATCTTACAAAGTTGTAACCAAGAAAGTCATCGCAGATTTTGTCAAGGATCGTATTGTTTGCCGATTCGGGGTGCCAAAATCCATCATCACCGACAACGCCTCCAACCTCAACAGTGACTAAATGAAATCTATGTGTGAAACCTTCAATACCAAGCATAATAATTCCAAATCATACATGCCTCAAATTAATGGAGTTGTGGAGGCAGCAAACAAGAACATAAAGAAAATATTGAGAAAGATGGTAGACAACCACAAGAAGTGGCATGAGAAATTACCGTTTGCTTTATTGGGTATCGTACCACAGCCCGCACATAATCGGAGCAACCCCCTACTTTCTGGTCAATGGTACTGAAGCTGTCATTCCCGCCGAAGTCAAAATTCCATTTTTAAGAATTATACAAGAGGCTGAACTCAATAACGCAGAATGGATACGAAGTCGCTAATGAACAATTAGCTCTTATTGAAGGGAAAAGAGTGAATGCGGTATGCCATGGTCAACTTTACCAGAACAGAATGTCCAGAGCTTTCAACAAAAGGGTCAGACCTAGACAGTTCACACCGGGGCAGCTAGTGCTGAGGTGAATCTTCCTGCATCAAGATGAAGCCAAAGGGAAATTTTCACCCAATTGGAAAGGGCTCTACATGGTTCATAGAGTACTAACTGGAGAAGCGCTCATACTCGGAGAAATGGATGAAGAAATTTGGCCAAAGCCCAACAACTCAGACGCAGTCAAGAGATACTATGTTTAGATTGTTTGCATTTCTTCTTATGTAACTGAACTATGCTTGAACTGATTCCTATTTAAGAGGGGATATGTAGGCAGCCCTGTGGGTTTGGTCACAACTCAATAAAATCTTCATTTTGTCAGAAACTGGGGAAAAATTTTGAGGAGGACCCTCAAAATTCTAGAGTAAGTCCAGCCAGCTTCGTCATATTCAGAACGGTCAAAGAATCGCTTATTGAACTGGGGTAATGCGAGGAAGTCGCAATGTCTCTAAAGTTTCACAATCATTAGTTCATTTAACTTACTTGATATTGCATACTACTATGTTTTAATTAACTACATTCATCAAATGCACACATATTTTCTCGAAAACCTTTATTTTTATAAACAACCAGATGCTACCTAGGATAACACGAACATGATCTTGAAACAAGAGCAAAATCAAAGCAAGAAGGTGGAGCACGAACCAACCTTCCCCGCAAAACTCATGATTTTTATTTGGATGCATGAAAAATGAGCATAACCAGTATATTCACAAATTTTCACACACGTCAAAATCACTATCTTCATAACGACAAAGTTTCCAAATGCAAACATATCTCCGGCTAAGAAATACTATTCTATCACTCATTTCTTTTCTTTGCATGAGACTAAGCACTGTCTCCTAATCGCATGAGACTAAGCACTGTCTCCTCTTTTTGCATGAGGCTAAGCACTTCCTGACTAATTGCATAAGGCTAAGCATTGTCTTTCCTTGCATGAGGGTAAGTATTGCCTCCCTAATTGCATAAGGCTAAACATTGCCTTCCCTTGCATGAGACTAAGCATTGTCTCATTTTCCTTGCATGAGGCTAAGCACTGCCTCCCTAATTGCATAAGGCTAAGCATTGTATTCACTTGCATGAGACTAAGCATTGTCTCCGTTTTCCTTACATGAGGCTAAGAACTACCTACCTAACTACATAAGGCTAAGGATTTCCTTTCCTTGCATGAGACTAAGCATTTTCTCCTTTTCCTTGAGGCTAAGCATTGCCTTTCCTTGCATGAGACTAAGCACTGTCTCCTTTTCTTGCATCAGGTTAAGCATTGCCTCTTCAATTGGATAAGGTTAAGCATTTCCTTATCCTTTCATAATATTAAATGCTACCTCTATTATGCTATTTGAAGCCTAACACTATTTTCTATTTTCTCGGGGTTGTGCTCTTCCACAATCTTACAAAAGACTAAGCTCTGTCTTGTTTTGCTTCGCATATGACCAAGCATCATGTCTTTGCATCCCATGGGCTGAAACATCGCCATTTTGACCAGTGGTGTCATAGTCTGAAGGCATCATCCGCATAGCCGGAAGACACCATATCATCGCCTAAGGATCTCTCAATATTTTACATCATAATTCAAAGGCTTCATGGTTCAAAGGCACCATTATTATGGCCCAAGGACATCATTTCATGTCCTGCGAATCCTTTATCACGCGATTCATGGCCCAGGACATCATGATCTAAGGAGATCATCCTCATCGTCCAAAGACAACTTTCATGGTTGATGTGTGGCTAGAATTCGTGATTTTAAGCATTATTTACCTCGCATTTTATGTGCTTTAATGATAAAATACACGTCGTATGTGCTTAATAGGGTTTATTTTATGTGTAGGTGAATTGGAAATGGAAACGGGGCTAAACGGATGCAAATACGTCGAAGAATACGCGAGAGGGGACACCCGGGGGATAGCCAGGCGCCAAGCCAAACAGCCTGGGGCAGCCTGGCGTTACCCAGGCGTTAGACCCATAACGCCTGGGGGGACCAGGCGTTACCCAGGCCTTAGGGCTGTAACGCCTGGCCCTGCCTGGCTTTACCCAGGCTTTAGGGCTGAAACGCCTGGGCCCCGGGACAGTGAGAAACCGAGTTTTGACGGGTTTTAAGTGTTTCCAAGTTAGAATAGAAGTTTTGGGGATGTTTAGGGTTCATTCTAAACATATAAATAGACCCAAAAAACATCACATTAAGGGGTGGAATGCAGACGGATGTAGAGGAATTTCGTGGGAAGACTTTTGGACAGAGGATTCTACTCAGTTTTTCTTCTCTATAGTGTAGTCGTTCTAGAGTATTGGGTGTTACATGAATGTTGTAGTTGAAGCTTGAATTATTCTTATTGTTTATCTTAATTGGTTTGTTTATTCAATCTTGTGCTTAATTATTCAATTGCTTGATCACAATTGAATACTATCTACGAATCTAGGGTTGAACTCGGGAGAGGGAATTCTAGATTGCATATAAGATCTTATTCTAGATTATTGTTTAACTTCTTGCAATAATCCCATATATACTTGCATGCATTGTGTTTAATTTTTGCAGGTAATCCAAGAGGTAACCTTTCTACTAACGGGAGCAATCTTCGCTCTGGTTTCTGTCCAATATTCACATCTTGAAATTCTGTCAAATGCGATCAATCACCATTAGTTACCCACCTTTACTTGATAACTGTCCAAATACCCATTTTGAAACACATCCATAACTTTTCAGATTCACATTCATGATTTCGTATAAACTCATTTGATATTGTCCTACCTAAAAGAGTCATTTCAGAAGCATATGGCCATTGCTATAAACCCTCCACCGGTTCAGTTCACCGATGGATCCAGAACTACACGCGACCTGATTTCCGTAACGCCAGGGATATGTAGGCAACTCAGAAACCAGGGTTCGGCCTCCATTTTTTAAATCATCCCATTCGGTCAAAATCGATCATCATTTCTTTACCCGAATATTCTTTCATCATTCCCAGGTAAAGAGGGGCAGTTATTGATACCTAGTTTTTCCTCATATTTTTAAAATGCATATATAATTTCAACATAGCATATTTGCATCATCATTTAGTTTACAAACCTATACAAGCATTTTTCTATAATTTTTAAAAGCTCTAAATTAATTTCTTTCTACATTTTTATTATATAAATGTCTAATTATCCTTTAAATTATTTTGTGATGACTTAATCATCCAAACTTAATATTTACACCAACATGTAGGTTTTATAATATTTTCTTTTATTTTTCTATAATTGCATTTGCATTTTTAGGCTGATTGCACATTTCTTGCAATATAGCCTATATTCATGTATAATTACATTATTTGTGCCAAAATAACTTTTTATATTTTTATAATATTAAGTTATTATCTTCAATTATTTTAGTGCACAAATAATATTTTTTGTTATTTATTAATTACTTTTATAAATTATTTCTATAAATATTGGGTATTTAAACAACAACCCAATTTTTAAATCAATTTCGGACCAAATGAATGGCCCAAAACACTCAAATACCTAGCCCAATTAACCCAGCCCAAAGCCAAACGACCCATGTCTAATACCCGGTCACGACCCGCTTCTAAACGACCCGTCCGTCTAATTTTTTATCTCAGTCGTTGATCTCTCAAGATCAACGACCATCGTCCACTTTCCCCTTTTTAATTAACCTAACCCACCCATTTCCTAAAGACCGTCGTCCCTATTCTCTCTTTTACTCCTCTCTTCTTCACCAAACCCTAGCCGCCTCCCCCTAAATACCTCTCTTAATCCCATTGATAATGGGATTCGATTACCATGTTTTTGCCATATATGACCCTTTGTGGTACTGGTTGTTCATTTGTGGTGTTACCTAAGTGCTTGCCTAAACATGGCAAGCAATATCTTCCGAAATCGAACCAAAAGTTGTTTGAAGCTTTGTTTCAAGCATTATATCGTCTATATACGTTCAATAATACTATGTGAGTTCAATTTTATTTGGATTCTGCTGATTTACACTTTTCCTAAAAAAAAACTAGGGTTTACAGATTTTCTCTCTTAAATTGATTTCAAATCGATTTGCATGTTCTTTCCTTGTTTGTTGCTTAAATTACTTTGTTTCCTTATATGGTTTCTCGATTTTGACTACTACATAAACCTATCCCCATTTCCCTTTTGGACAGACCTTTTATTTAATCGCTGAAATTTCCACTAAAACTAAAGATATTCACTTTGTTGTTTGCTTATTCTCTTGTTCTATTTTGGCTCTTGGCCGACTGAAATCCAAGGCTACCGGAACTCCTATTTTATCGACCTTCCTTGGGTGTGAGCATTGACCTGGGTTCCTTGAAACCCTTGGGAACTTGACGCATCTAAGGTTCTGGGTTATACAGCTTTGTTGACGTTCAAAGTGATTCTGTTCTTTTCTTGTTTGTCTACTTGTCAATCAGTAACTGGTGAGTTCTTAACCTTTGAAATGTTCATTCTCTTATTTTCCTAACTAGCATATTCATGCCTTTGAAATTGCATAACCTAATGTGTTTTCTAGACTATCTCTATGTATAACTCTACTTATGATATGAACCTCTCTAGCAGTTGCTCATGCCTAAATTGTCAGTTCTAAAATGTATTTGTGTTTAACTTAAGTAATTCAGACTGTTCGAAGTTCGTTTAGCTTAATGTATTGGTACTTTTAGTGTTTACATTGGTTATATGACATCCATTTGTCTTCTGCCTTGTCCTGGATTTTTATAGTAATTGATTTGTATCTGTGATATTCCCCAATCTATGTTAAAACCCTCATTCTAGCTATGATTTTCTCATATGATCATTTTTAACACCTAGCATGTCCTTACCATGTCCAACTTTGTACTCCCTAGAAACTAGTTGGAACCTTTTAGAATAGCTTCTTAACTTGTGTTCCCTATAACACTTGATTCTGTTTTGCCTTATTGGTATGAGTTATACTGTTTAACCCCCTGGCGTTTAGCATAATTTGACCCTTAGGATTGGACCTGTTAAGTTAATGTTCTGTTGTTTGTCTTATTTGGCATAATGCCTTTTCTTATTAATTTGTAATCCCAGAAGCCATAATCCCCCCTTGCTTCTTACAGATATACCTTTCCCCAATGTGCTAAGTTTGGACTTGCAACATTAACCTGTCTCTTGAGTTTGTGTACCCTCTGTGTTGATATGTTCATTGTGTGATCACTTTTTCTATGCCTATTTCTAAAAATGCAAATGCACTTCTTCAAACTCTGCTATTTGACTACTATTTTCATTCTCATTTGTTGTTTACTTATTTCTGAACCTATAATTCTTGGTCGGATGAAAGCCAAGGCCACTAAAGCTTTCTCTATTAACCTCCCTAGTGTGACCTGCTCGGGGTCCATTTTGAGACCCTTGTGAATTCTGACACACTAGGGCCTGAGGTTCTTTGGCTATTTTCCTTACGACTTAGTTCTATCCCTGTTTCTGCCTGTTGAGTGTGCAAATTGATTTGTATAAGTAATTGTTTTCTGGATCCTATGGTCAAACCATGGTTGTTGGGTTTGGTTCGAGTTCTCCTATGGTTTTTGGGCTAGGTTGAGACCCGTGTGTGCTAAATGGTGGAGTTGAAGGCCTGAGAATGATGAGTATCTTTCGGGCCTTTCTTGGGCCTACTGTTATTGCTTGTGCTACTTTGTAATTTTATTCATTATAGGGCCTGTAATAATTTTGTAATAACAATTGGGGTAATAGTGCAATTGGAAAATTAGTAATTCATAATACTTGCATGAAAATGGTAGAAAGCATGTTCATAGGATTTGTGTGATCTATTTGCTATCCGACCTATTATATTTGATTCTCTTTGTGCACTATTAGAAATCATGTCATTAGGAAATGACACACTCACATAATTAGTATGTTGTCAATATAAGAGTATTCTATATATTCTAGTGTCTACTGCTATGTGTTGCTAGACAACATGCCTATAGGAAATAATTGCTAATGACTACTCCTTAATCTGCTCAATAGATATCATGCCCATAGGATTTTAACTAATTAATTCGCTATTGCAATCTCATCGTCCGTCTAGAAAGTATGCCTATAGGATATAGATATGTAAAATCAGTTCCAACTGTCAATTTCTAGAAGGCATGTCTATAGGATCTAATTGTATGAGAATAAGTTCCAATCTCCAAGCTTTAGAAATCATGCCTATAGGACATCACTACTCGCTATTCAAACAATTTTAATGTTCATCCACGCGATTATTAGGAAGCGTAATAATTTTGAGCACTTTTGATGAGTTTCACTGTTCCTTATTGTATAAATCACTTAGGTAATAACTAGTGCACTTTAGCTAATAACGTAAAGATAGTAATCAGGTAGCAGGAGATGATAGTCTGTGCACGCTGAATAATACGAGTAACACGCATCTTGAGGTAGTTACGAAGTATTATTTATGTTGCACAGAGTGTTCCTTTAGGCTAAAAAACTTAGGACCCCCCCCCCCATCTTATCTTTGAATCAAGTGTTTGTATTTTTCGAAGTCTCTTGATAATAAAACTTCCCAAACTTCTTGTTTCTCTCGTTCTTTGTTTATCTGACTAATTCATATAATTCAAGTTTGGTCGGGACCCACAATTGTGGACCTCGAAGAGTTCCTAACACCTTCTCTTCAAGGTAATTTCGATCCCTTACCCGATCTTTGGTGATGCAAACTAGTCAAACCCGAGTCATATGCAAATAAGTGTCCTAACGCACCTTAAAACCGTTAGGTGGTGACTCTCCTCCTTTAATACCTCCTTAAAAGAGTTGTCATACGTCGAAACCCGATTTTGCGAGAAAAAGGGGTGCGACAAGAAGCATGTTGAAGCAATAGGTAGGAGACAATGATAAAATAAAAGAGGAAATTATGTCCAATTCTACGGCCATTAGGAAAATTGAAACACAATTGGGACAACTCTCCACTCCTGTGAACAACAGACCACAGGGCACTCTATCTGTTGACACAACTGCTAATCCCAAGGACACTGGGACTCGTCTTGTTCTAGCGTTAAGACTGAGGAATGGAAGACATCTAGATAGAGAACAACAAGGAGAAGTAATCAGGGATGCACTTCAACTCGTGGTTGAACATTTGAGTCGGATGATCAAAATAACCTCACTGATGTAGTGATTCAACAAGTTATGTATGGGAACGTAATTGAGCCGGAGAAAGTACTGGAGGTAGTGCCGGAAAAAGTGAGACCGAAGGAGGGGTAAAAATAAGTAAAACGGCTAGTCTAACAGAAAAAGCCTCTTGAACCCCCTCAAAGATTTGCAAGGCAAAAGAAAGACGATCAATACAGGAAGTTCTTTGAAATCCTAAAACAGTTGAGTGTCAATTCCCTTGTTGGATGCACTTGAAGATATGCTTATGTAGCTAAAATTATGAAAGACTTATTATCAAAGAAGATTGACTTTCAGGACATGGCGATAGTACATCTGTCAATGTAATGTAGTACTGTAGGTACCAAGCCCATTCCTAAAAAATTAGAAGATTCTGAAAGTTTCACCATTTTGTGCACGATAGGGGATTGTTCTTTTGCTAAGGCACTATGTAATTTGGGAGCCAGCATCAGTTTGATGCCTCTAGCCATTTATAGGAAACTTGTCCTACCAACGCTAAATCCGACATCTATGCGACTGCAGCTAGCTGATTGTACCCCGGCACGCCTAGAAGGTATTGTTGATGATGTGTTAGTACACGTTGACAAGTTCATTTTTCCTAGAGATTTTGTTATCTTGGATTCAAGGTAGACTCCCACTCATATTGGGATGACCTTACTTAGCTACAGGAAGAGCACTTGTTGACTTTGAACAGGGGAACTGAAGATACATTTAAAGGATGAAGAAGTTGTTTTCCATGTACATATATCAATGAAACGACCAAGTGCCATTGGAGAATGTTCAATTTTGCAAGTGGTGGATGTGATTATGCAAGAAGAGCAGGAAACTTCTTTCGTAGTTGGTGTTCTTTCCGATCTCTATGCATTTCATTGCCCCACCGAAAATTCCCTATGCCCCTACCGTACTCCGACTTGGTAGTTTTTCATCGTGCATATCCCTTGAAATCTTTTTTACTGAATATGGATAAATTGAATGGTGAAAATTTGGAAGAGTGGGTCTTGGCTCTTGAAGGCCAAAGGATATTCTTGCAGTTCTTTTATAAGCAGCTCTACTTGCATATCTCGCAACCCTAATGAGATAATAATAGGTAAAGTAGAGTTACGCACCAAGAATACATACTTGAGGTGACTTGGCAATGACTTTAATTCTAACTGAGGTGGTTCCTCAATTGATGGTTTGGCAAGTGGTGTCCTTCTCTCAGATAAATATAGTGGTTCAAATTATGGCTCTGTTTGCCAAGACTTATATCGCCACATGTGCATCAATATCATCACAATAAAAATTCATACCATAAGTGCCCGTATATATAACTTGCCAACAACAACAATATCAATGTTTCCATAACAATATCCCATGGCTACACTTTTTCCAAAATGTCAACCCAAGGCTCGCCCGGTAAAAACCTTGGTCCAATGGTAGATTTCATCTACCCTTAACCCCACGAATTCATATATGTGATTAGTTTCAAAATCTGAGTCCAAATCGACTCTCAAAACTCAATTTCTTATTTTTCAAAATCTCTACAAAGTTTCACAAATTTCTACTTTGAGTCACATGATTTTGATGTTAAAATCTAAGATATGATGATAGAATATGATTAGAACCCCTTACCCAAGATTTGTAGGTGAAAATCCCCTCTCTAAATCGCCTCCTACCTAGTCTAGGCTTCAAAAATGTGAGAACGAGTTCAAAAACCTAACCCTTTAACCAAATGCAGATGTCACATTTGTGACATAGGGTTCGCATTCAAAAAACCTCGCAATTGAAAACAGGTCTCACATCTGTGAACCCTGACAGACTCAACATACATCGCAATCGCGATGAAGCCTTAAACTAACTCACATACCTCGATGTTGTTTTACGTGGTAAGAGGGTTCGAGAAAGTCTGTATTATGTTTATGTACTTGTTGGATCGCCCGAAGCTAAGTCTAAAATTGCTGAGTTACTGGTTCTGGTTTCCTTCTTCGCGAACGTGGAGATGGGGTTGCATTCATGATGAAGGAATTGGGGGATGGAATTTTTTTATTCTCATTCGTGATTACTTGGTCGCGTTCGCGAAGGTTAAAGACCCATGGCATTTTCAGTCACGACAGTACGTCCGCATTCGCATAGAAGGGTAAGAGGGCCCGGGGTCAGTGGGTTGTTGCCTTTCGCCCGTGGGTGGGAATCAGTAGCTGTGAAACTAGCTCTAGCTTGATGATTGCTTTACTTTTAGCTTTTTCCGTTCGCGGTGGATAGGTCGCGTTCGTGATGATTGGGTTGGTATAGCCTTCGTGATAGCGAGGACCCGGTCTCATTTGCGAAGGGCTTTTTTTGAGCCTTGATATTTTAGACTTTGCAATCACGAGGCCCTTTTCGCGATCACGAAGAAGGGACAACAAGGCTGAATCATAATATCAGTCGGGACTTGGGCTCATTTTCTCTCATTTCACTTTGGGTTAGCCGATTTTAGAGCTCTTGGAGAGGAATTTTTCATCTAGCATCTGAGGTACGTATTTTATACACAATGTGAGTTTAATACATAGACTATATGTAGATTTTAACATAGAAATTGTAGGAATTTTGAGATTTTGTTGAAAAACCTAGGTTTTAGAAAAAATGGGATTAGACCATGAAAATGATTATGGAATTAAGGAGAAATTATATATTTGTATTAATGAGGTTATGGGTAACATTTATTTACGAAAATTTCTGGAATCCGGGCACGTGGGTTCAGGGTGAATTTTAAGAACTTTCCAAATTGCGTTGGGTAATTACTCTAGTAGTTAAATTATGAATTTTTGAACTCTTATTGATTTGTTTATACGACTTTTGATTTTCTTTGGATTGCTCAAATTTGTTTGAAGAGTTCTAGCGAGGTTAAAGAGCTGGATAATGGACTTGAAAGCGAGGTAAGTCTCTTGCCTAACCTTATAAGATGGAATTTATCCCCTTAGGTGTATTAATTTTTGTGCGCTACTTGTTATGGAGAGCTACGTGCGCACGAAGTGATGAGAGTCCGTACATAGCTATATTCATGTTATGTTCCGGTAAACTTAGATTCATATCATGCCTTAGTTGTGCTATTTGTATATATCTTTTGTATTGGTTTCCTTAATTTCGACTAAGATTGAGGATTAGAATAAAGATATTGATTTAGCCTCTTGCTTTGGAAAAAAATTGGGAAATGTTTGATGAACTATGGATATGTGTCTTCTTGACTCACATATACTTCCGCATGCAATGTACATTTCTCTACTCGTATGAGATTGGGTTGTTCGCCTCAATAGTATTTTAAATTACTCTTATGGGATCGGGCCATTCGCCTCAGTAGTATGGTAACACTATTCTTATGGGAATAGGCCGCTCGACTTGGAAGTAATGAGTATCACTATTCCTATGGGATTGGGTCATACGCCTCGACAGATTCGTGCTTAATACTCGAGACTGGATTTGGTTTGGTAACAGTTGAGTTAGTGCCTTCAAGGCCGATTATGACATGTTTAGTGATTGGATATAGATTCATGTTGGGAATTACTATAAATGTTTTTATCTGTTTCATTACTACTTGTTGTACATTTTCCACGTCTACTTTATGTATTTCTATTACTGTTTGAGCACTAGTAAGTGCCAAGTCGACCCTTCGTCACTACTTCTTCGAGGTTAGACTAGGTACTTACTGGGTATCCGTTATTTTATGTACTCACGCTATACTTCAACACAAAATGTACATGTAATGAGACAGGTACTACCAGTGGTCACCCGGGAACATTACCGCACTTCTATGGAGAATAAGTGGTGACATGCTTGTCTTGCTTCGATCTGCAGCATCAGAGTCTCCCTCTATCTTGTTTACTGTTTCTGTCTATTATACTTCAGACAAAAGGTTGTATTAGTTTTGTATATTCTCTATATTGCTCATGCACATGTGACAGCGAGTTTTGGGGGCTTCCATCATTTATTTACTGTTGTACATATTAATACTATCACTATGGTTTATGTATTTCTCACGCTTGATATTTTTGAGAATGGAGTATGTGCGATTGCATAAGAGCTAACTTATTTCGGTGTTATAAAAGAAAACTTCTATTTTTAAAAGTTAAAAAGGGGATAATTAAATTGAAGGTTCACTTGTGGGCTTGACAAACAGTGGCGTTAGGTGCCATCGCGACCTATTATAATATTTGGGTCGTGACAAAAACTACCGAGAGAATAATTTCTCCTAAACAAGGCTCTTTTAGTGACTATATCATGGATGTTATTGTGTTATTATGTGAGTCGAAAGGATCTTCAATTTATTAAACTCCAAAACCTTTTTTCCTAAAAGGGGGTTGACCAAATATGGAAGATCTATATTTTCCTATTAGAAAAAATAAAAGCCATTAATTATGGTAAATATTATTTTCCTTACTTCAAAAAAAGTAAATCCAGATTGATAAAAAAATCAGGGAAAAACTCTCAAAACACTCTATGAACTTTAGGTTTATCAAGTTGTACTGCAAGGATAGAATTGTATAATAAGTATTTGCTATTTTAAACGATAAAATGTAGGTAAAATTTTAAAGTTGTATGACATCAACATTTCTTAAAACCCTTTAAAATAATTTCTTAATGCAACCCCTCTTCAAACTACATCTTTTTTTTTAGAACAAAATGTAACTTAGCTTAAATTTATACGCCATTCTTCTCATTTTAGAATGTTTAAAAATATTTTTGGCGCCCTTTTGTTTCTATATGACTTGCAAGAATATAAATTTAGTCAACACACTTGATAGATTGGTATTACCCACTTATCTCGTCTTTAATCTTAGATTTTTGCTATATTTGGTTGATAAAATCATGTGTTTAATGTCGTTTACCTCTATTTTATAGGTATTATGTGATTTAGAAGTGATCGTGACGAACCCAAGTGAAAACAAGTAAAAAAGGAGCTAAAATTATCATTATAATTTTGCCTAGTAAATTACCATTCGTGAACGCAAAGGAGGAATGCGAACACGAAGTTACATAAGTCAAACCTTCACAAACGCGAAGGTATGATCACGAACGCAAAATTCACAAGTCAAACCTTCGCGAATGTGGAGGTGTTATCGCGAATGCAAAGATACAGGAAATCAAACCTTCACGAACGCGAAGGCATTATCATGAACGCGAAGAAGGACTTTGCAGAAAAATTGGGTAGTTCTGAAAATTCACATTTTTGTCCCAAACCATTTAATACTCAACCCAGCTTATTTAGGGCATATCCTTGGAAGATATCTTTTGGCTTATTTTCAGTCTCCTTGACTAGAGAACACAATTTTGGGAGCTAGGGATCTTGCACACACACTTGTGACTTGAATATTTGAAGCTTTTGAGAATTTGTTGCCCATTTGTCCTCATTTATTCATTTCCGTTCTTTGTATTGAATATCTAAGTGTGTACTATTTACTCCAATACTTGAATGTTGTTTATGTAAATATTCATTATTAAAGTGCTGATTAAATCTCTTATTGTGCTTATGTATTGAATGATTTTTATTCATTGTGAAGTGAGTTATTGTTTCTTAAATTATTCTTGTTCTTCAATATTTCCAAAGGGATAAGCTAATTTTGGGGTTCACCCATTAACTTTGAATTAATCTTATAAAGGTTAATTTGGGATTGAAAAAGATTAATTAACAAGAACTTGAGCCGTTTACCCTCACTTTAATGATTATACCTAGGGATAGGATTGAATTACTTGTAGCTACATCAGGTGTGCTTAATCTCTTAATTGTTTCAGGGATAAATTCAATTAGGAAGTCTTGTTAGTTTTCGAAATAAGCTAATATAGAATTAATATTCGAGGCTAATTAACATAAACTCGCTCATATTTGTAAAGTCGTGAAATACATTTGCTCGTTACTTGAGTGTAATCCCATGTATCCATGCTTGTAGCTATTGGTTATTTTACTTGCTTTATAGGGTAGTTTATATTTTTTCATTTAGATATAAATATTTTTTCAAAAACCTTTTAAGTGTTTGGCATAGCATAATAAGCGATAATTCTCTTACATTGCCTAATCGCCTACATGTTGTTCTTTGTAGAATTCAATCCCGACTCATAGTTGGGTACATTATATTGCATGCGACCATGTTCATTTACTTTTTAGTAGTGGATTTGTACGTCATCAAAATTGGCGTCATTTCCGGGGAATAATTTGGTGCATTTAGGTTGTTTGAGAAGTAAGCGTACATGCTTTGGTCCAAGCTTGTCAATATTTGTGTAGTTGTTTTTCTATCTTTGTTTATTTTTCTTGTTTGTTTTCATGTTTGTTTCTGGTATTCTTTCTTAGTTTTTGAAAAACGGAATCATATAACGAGAATTGGTGGGATGGTAGTTGTTCATACTTTGATGACGCTTGTCCTTATTATGGAGGACCACACTTGTAACGATCCGACCAGTCGTTCTGAGAGTTTTAGACCTATTTCCCCCGTTTCTGCTTCATTTTATGTGGTTCAGCTCTATTATGTTGTGTTAGGTTGGTTGGCTCGGGTTCGGAGCGATTTTGGAGACAAATGAGACATTTAATCTCTTGAGTTGGTTATTTAGATGGAAAAGTCAACCAGAAGTTGACTTATGGGTAAATGATCTCAGAATTGGATTATATGGTTCAAATAGCTTTGTTGGATGATTTTGGACATAGGAGTAGGTTCGAAATATTATTCGGAGGTACGTGGTTGAATTAGGCTTGAATTGGCGAAATTGGATTTTTGGCGATTTTCATCGGTAGTGGAAAATTGGCTATCGGGGTCGAAATGGAATTCTGAAAGTTGGAATAGGTTCGTAATGTCGTTTGCGATGTGTGTGAAAAATTTCAGGTCAATCGGGCATGGTTTGGTTGGTTTCGGCATCGTTGGCGAATTTCGGAAGTTTAGAAATCCTTAGGCTTGAATTCAGGGTTAATTTGGTATTTTGATGTTGTTTTGGATGATTCGAAGGCTCGACTAAGTTTGTGTAATGTTATGGGATGTGTTATTATGTTTTGGTTGAGGTTCTGAGGGTGAGTTTCGGGTGGTTTCGGACCATTTCTAGTTGTTGGTCTTTGGCTTCAGGGGTGTACAGTGCGATAGCATAGATTTGGCCGCGTTAGCGTTCAGAAATTTTGGAAAAATTTAGTTGTACTATGCGATTGCGTAACTCTTCCCGCGATCGCATAGAGTAAAATCTCTACTACACTGACTCGACTTTGGAAGCTTATAACTCACAATCTATAAGGAATTTGAAGATAATCCAAAAACAAAGTTGTAGACCTTGATGTCTTGTTTTCAAAAAGTGAAGCCAATTGTAATTTGGAGTTTTGTACAAAATGTTATGACCATTATACTAGAGGTTGTCTGGAAGAGTTGGAGAAGGCAGTTGGAAAAATTTGTTCTACGCTATCGCGTGGGAATGGCCGCGATCGCATAGGTAAAAGAAGGGCTGGAAAATTTCGTGCTTTCCTATTGCATTATTTTGTCTGCGATAGCATAGGGTAAATGCCTGGGTAGATTATAAAGTACTCTATTTCGAGGGTTTCATCCATTTTTGCATTTTTGGAGCTATGAAGCTCGGATTGAGGCGATTTTTGAAGGAATTTTTAGAGAAGTGATTGGGGTAAGTGTTCTTCACTTAATTTTGGTTAAATTTCATTATTTTGTCCTGATTTTTGTCATCAAAATTGGGAATTTGGGATGAAAATTTGGAGAAAAATGGAGGAAAATTGGAGAGTTTATTTTGGGGAATTGAATGGACATTTCATGTTGGATTTTGATGGATTTGATATGGGTAGACTCGTGAGGGAATAAGGATTCTAGTTTTGTGATTTTTGTCAGATTCTGAGACGTGGGCCCGAGGGTCGGGTTTGGCCAATCTCGGATTTTGTGGTCTAATTTGATAATTTTGATGTGGGCTTCGTTCGTTTAGCATATATTAATGATAATATACTGATTTTGGATAGATTCGGGGCGATTGGTGGATGAGTCGAAAGGTAAGGGCATTGCAAAGTAGTTTTTCGTCCGGTTTGAGGTAAGTATAAATCTAGACCTGAGGGTATGAAACCCGGAATTTTGTACTATTTTGATAAATGAGGTGACGCACATGCTAGGTGATGGGAGTGTGGGTGTGCACCGGTAGGGATTGTTACTTGGTCCATCCCATGGCAACTATAGAGTTGCATATTTTGATAAAGTCTATGTGATAGTTGTGTGTTATAGAAATGATTCTTTAAACTTGGGCTGAATGCTATGTTTGGGGCCTTGTGTCGTACTGTTTGGACCCTCAGAGGTATTTTATTACTATCCTCACACTGTTTTGATAGAAAATATTTTCTCATTCATGATTTATGCATGTTTACTATTTAATCCTATTCATCGCTCTATTTTAAATATATGAAAGTTATTTTGGACTGAGTCCCCTAAGTTGTACTGAAATGCCCAAGTGGCTTGTAAGGTTGATGACTGAGTAAGACAGAGGGCTAGATTGTGAGGATAGTTTGAGATAGGACAGCACGCCGCAGCGTTATTTATATACATATATGGATTGGGCAGCACGCCGCAGCGATATATGGATCGGGCTGCACGCCGCAGTGATATATGGATCGGGTTGCATGCCACAACGATATATGGATTGGGCTGCACGCCGCAACGATATATGGATCGGGCTGCACGCCGCAGCGATATAGCACTTGGGCTGTAGGAGCCCCTCCGGAGTCTGCACACCCCTAGTGAGCGAAGTCGACTATATATTTATGGATCGGGTTGCACGTGGCAACGGTTATTATAAGGTACCTATTGAGCGTGAGTGATGATTGATGAGAGTCATGAGTGACTGAGAGGCTTGCCCGAGGGGCAATATATATGAGTGATACTTTGCCCGAGGGGCTTGTTTTTATGAAATTACTGCTTTCACTCTTCTTTTATACTGAGCCTCTATTGAAAATATTGAATAAATGTTTTAAATAACTTTCATTGATACTAGAGTTTTTACGAGATATTCGGAATTTAATTAATGATTTGATCCTATTATTTACACTGAGGTTTTTATGTTATGAGATTTATATGATTTTAAATGCTCGTCATTGCACTCAGTCTTTAGTTATAATTGTTACTTACTGAGTTGGCGTACTCACGTTACTCCCTGCACCTTGTGTGCAGATTCAGGTGTCACAGGATGCTCGAGTGTGAGTTGATATATCATAAGCTATTGTCGGAGTTTAGAAAGGTAGCTGCATAGGGACCGCATCCCTTCTCTTTTTCATCCTATTCTTTCAGTAGAATATTTTATTAAACTTCTCTTGTCTTTTGAGTAGACTGTATCAAACCTGTATCATAGATGCTCATGACTAGTGACACCGAGGTCGGGCCGTTGATTTTATGTTTTGTTTATTTTCACTTGTAAATGAAAGATTTATGATGAAAAATATTTATAAATGAATTATCAAAAGGAATCATTTCATACTTTGTTTAATGAATCAGCTAGCCTAGTACCGCGATATACGCCATCACGACCGGGGTGGTTTTGGGGTTGTGACAAGTTGGTATCAGAGTCTAGGTTACATAGGTCTCACGAGTCATGAGCATGTTTAGTAGAGTCCTGCGGATCGAACGGAGATGTCTGTACTTATCTTGGAGAGGCTGCGGAACCCTTAGGAAAAATCTCACATTCTTGAATTCTTGTCGTGCGAATCGATTTATTCATTCAAAAGCGTAACTCTTTGAATTCCTTTCATGTATTCGAATATGGCGCTCAGTATCATCTATGCATCGACGGCTTGTGATTCCATGGATGAGATGTGATTTTTAGCATGTTGATAATGGGCCAGTCTGGAGGACTTGAGGCCAGGTTTTGTTCTGTGGCTTGAGTGCTGAGATTTTGATTGTGTGAGCACGTGCATTTGGGACTTATATGTCCGTTTGTGTCCCTACTGGTGGAATTTTGTGACTGGGTGACTATGTGGTAAGTATTATTTAATGGTGAGATGTGTTCATGTTGTTTGAATGTGACAAAAAGAATTTCTTGGAGATGTAGCAAGAACTATTGGGTGTTTGACTTCTGTCTTGAGTTGACATATAGCCTCGAGTTGTGAGTGTATTGACGGACCTCTAATGTAGTTTAGTTGTGGAGTGAAGTGGATCTTCATGTTGTGTTATGAGTTCATGGTGATGTCTTTTAGGCTGACCAATGCCCCAGCAGCGTTCATGCCTTTGATTAACAGTGTAATCCAGCCGTATTTGTACTCCTTCGTTGTTGTATTCATTGATGGCATCGTGGCTTACTCACGTAGACAGGAGGAGCATGATCAACATTTGAGCGTGGTATTATAGAGATTGAGGGAGAAAAAACTTTATGCAAAGTTCTCCAAGTGAGAATTTTGGCTCAATTCAGTAGCATTCTTAGGGCACATGGTGTCCAATGAGAGTGTACAGGTGGTCAGACGAGTGTGGGGTTATCTCCCGTGGGGTGTCCTGAGGTTGTGTGATCCTTCTGTGGTTTTGTAGCAAGTTCTCTTTTACCAGTAAATGATATATGTTGCAATTTGAGTTTAGATCGCTTGTGGAAGTTGGCATGGCTATTTCAACGGTGAATGTGAGATTTGCAGATGATTTGAGATATTAGATGGTTTGTGTTATATGAGCTTATGAAGGAATTAGTTGAATCTCGATGTGGTATTGTGGCGGTGATAGTGTATGGGCATTATGAGTTTATTGTTTGTCTGATCTATGGCTTTGAGCCAAGTGGGGGAGTCTGCTAATGATAAGTTGGTTGCATGATTATGTGGTGTATTGGTTTCAGTTCGAGGTATACTGGTGAATCCGCTGCAACCCGCAGAAGTGGAGTTTGAGAATGACTCGAGTAATGGAAATTTTTGGATACATGTTGTAATATACTCTATGGGTAATTGAGTTTTATTGAATGTTTGAGTTGTATTTGTAAAGGGTGTAGTGCGTGCGGAGTAGGAATTTGCCTGGTTGCTTAGGGGGTGTGAGTTACTCCCTTGGGTGTTGGTGTGTTAATGGAGTACAGGCCGTTGGACCTATGTTATCAGTTTAATTGAGAACTGCTTAGAGTGGGGGGACTCTCGAGAATGGTTCTGATGGATTCAAGAATCTTTAAGATGTGTATTTGGCTGGAAACTAAGATTTTCACTGGAAGGCGTCAAGAATTGTGATATTTCTGTATCATTGTGGATTCTATATTCCGGTATCATGAATGGAAGAATATCATAAATTCATCGAAAGTCTCTTTAGAGTAAGTATTTGAGATATGGTACTTTGGGGTGCTTAAGAGATATTCAGCGGGATATGAATTTTAGGGCGATGTGGTTCGGTGCTAGGGTCTCGCGTGGTGATTTCTGGTTGAGGATTTTAGTATTACTGCAAGGAGAAGAATCAATTAGAAGGTAATTCAAAAGGAACTCGGAGAAATCGAACAACTTGGTAGTAGATTGGATCGGCATGGTATGAGTAAGATCAATTCTTTGGGTACTTATGATGTGGTAAGGTTATATGTGTGATTCTTGGCAATGCTCTTGGATTTTGACGGCCTACGTAGCTGATCACGCTCAACTATGTCTTATAAAAGACTAAGCGGGCGTTGCAAATATAATCCGGGGTATTATGCCCAGAGTCAATCCCACAGGGAATTTACGTATCAATCATGGCTTTAGAATACACAACTTTTACTCAATCAATTCTCTCAAGACTTTTTAATATAAATTGGTGATGTTTTACTAATTCTACTGACAATATAATAATAACTAACAATTACTAACAATGTGTTGTAAACAATTATGATAAAGGTCTAAGGTTATGGTTTCCCCTGTTGGTCAACTTCCTTCTCGGATACTTCTTATAGTTTGATTAGTTGTCTCTATCAATCATGAACACTCTATCTACCATAACTCTTTCTGAAGTAATTATGATAATTTACTAGATGAACTCTCTCAAGTTACGCTAGCTAGATTGCATTACAGTTAACTTTAGATTGCACCCGAGGTATCGTTATCTCTAATTCAACCTCTAAACCCCCGGTTATGACTTTCGTCTATACTCTGGGAGTGGTGTTGTTCAAACAATTATCTAAATATGCACTCTCTCTCAAGTAGATACACACTAATTAGGCACATCTAATTGATGTCCATTCAATTAGCTACAATAAGAACATAGTTGAACAACTAGAGATTAATCAACCAATCAAAACTATATTAATATCACAATAAGTTTATCCCCCAACAGGTTCCACCAAAACACTAGATTAAGAAAACTTAGCTACTCATATTCATAAGAATTAATTCTAAAATAACTTGCATAATTGAACTACAAAATAATAAGTAAAAGCTATGAAAATCAATGTTTGCTTCACTGCGTAGTAATCCACAGGTTTTTCTTCACTTTAATGGCTTCCTTCTCTTTCGAATCCCCTTCAAGTTGTGTTTTGGGGTCTATTTATATGTTTTTGACAAACCCTAAACGTGTAGGGGAATTCTATTCCAACCGGGAAACACTTAAACTCTTCAAAAACTCGAATTTAGCCGGAACAGGGGCCTGGCGTTTGGGCCCTGGCGCCTGGATAACGCCAGGCTAAGGCAGGCGTTTCAGCTCTAACGCTTGGCTAATACCTGGCTAACGCCAAGCAGGGTTAGGCGTTTCAGCTCTGGCGCCCGGCTATAGCCTGGTGCACTCCTCCTCGCCTCTTGAGCGTATTTTTGATGTATTTGCATCCATTTAGCTCGGTTTCTAGCTCCAATTCACCTACACATAAAATAGACTCCATTATGCACATAAAAAGTGTATTTTTATCATTAACGCACATAAAATGTAAGGTATATAACATGTTAAATTATGAATTCTAGCCTCACATCAATACCCCACACTTAAACCTTTGCTCGTCCTCGAGCAATCAAACTACACTCATGTACACAAGTCTCTTAGGTCCTTTTTTTCAGTGCAACACAGGAAAGCGCCCTCTTTTTGTCATCCCTGCAGCTTTCCAGATTTTGTATTTAACAAACTTATTAAGCAAATCCCTTAACACGTTATACCGAGATTTTTTAAAACATTTCAATCATAGAGTTGTGACATCCTTGCCTCAATAGTTGACTCACATATACCATGCTTTATTCACAATCCACTCACTACTCTAAC